>LBNU01032421.1:69525-92032 GCA_014162995.1 Artemisia annua
AAAACGGAAGAAAACGTGTAAAATCGGACAAAAACGTAAGAAAACGGATGAAAACGTGTAAAATCGGAAGAAAACGGAATTTCAAGTTATTTACTAACGACCGTTAGTTTAAAGGACTAACGATGCGACGCTTAGTACATACAATAGCAAAAAATGTCAAGTTTTGTGTTACAATGAAAAAAAAAATAGTTGGCAACATACAATGGTAAAAAGTGTCAAGTTCAATGTATTTTTTTATCATTTTCCCTACTTAAATTAAAAACTTTTAAAAAATCATGCATACAAGCAGCTATAAGCAGAATAATTGATAACTAACAAATATTCCAAAATTTAAGTAATATAGACTCTAGGTATACAATTTTGCACTCAGCACATAATAGTTCGATACAAACATAACCCAAACTTGTAACTAATCTTTAAACTTCATTAGTTCGTTATACAAAATATACCTATTTCAAATTGCACCCAAACAAGTTCAAGAAAATGGTAGTTACCGCAGTTGGGACGACGGTTACAGCGATAGAAGAGAGGTCGAACAAGCGTTCTACGGGTGGTTTTGTCGATGAAATGAGGGCAGTGGCTATGAAAATGCATACTAAAGATCAATCCAAAGAAGGCGAAAAAGAAACCGAAGGAACACCATGGCCTAAATGGGAGCCTACTATTGATGGTTATCTGAAATTTTTGGTTGATAGTAAACATGTGTATGACACTATTGACAAGATTCTTGATCATGCTGATTTCCCTGAATGTGAGTTTTTCTTTCGTTATCATCTGTCGAAAAAAGTGAAGAACTTTTTATTTACATAATATCAGCGCGAGTTTTAATCATTTAGACTGATCTATATGACATTTTGTAGCAGGTAGAGTCGTGTTTGGTTCATGTAGTAAAGTTACGTAGTTGGATTCGTTTTAGTTGCTTATTTAGAATTGAATTTGGATGATCATGGTGGTTTTGACTTCTTTTTTACGTTAATCATGTAGTTGATCACCTATAAACACTTGCAAGATTCATGTGATATCTTTAACTTATTCTTTACTTTTAGTCACTTAAACAAGAAAAACTTACTATATAGTTTTAACTCTAGTATTGGTAGGTAGTTTATGTCGAATTTTGTGAACAGTTGAATTACTTTCTTGTTATGAGTTGAAGTAAGTTATGATTACTATGGGTCTATGGTGGATTTAACTTGTTTCTAGAGTTAACGATTATTGACTATAGATTTTGATCATCTAAAATCATATTTAAAGCTTTTTAGGATCTTAAGATGTCTATTAAATATGTGGATCATTCAATATGTTCATTTTCGCTTTAGATCTATATCTCTCTTGTGTATTAATGTTTTGCGCTTATTTTCATGACACAGATGCTGAGTTTAGGAACACGGGGCTTGAGAGAGCAGGAAATTTGACTAAAGATCTGGCGTGGTTCAAAGAAGAAGGACATTTCATTCCTGAACTTTTATCACCTGGGATCGACTACTCTCTTTATATCGAAGAATTGTCGAAGAAGGACCCGCAGGCATTCATCTGCCACATCTATAACATTTATTTTGGGCACACTGCGGGTGGTCAGATGATAGGAAGAAAGGTCGTTACATTAAAGTTAATTTATATTATTAGTTAAATATTAAAATCAAGCATTTTGTTAAACGTTTGTTCCCTTTTTTTCTTGCATATTTATAATAGGTATCTGCAAAGATTTTAAATGGAAAAGAATTGGAGTTCTACAAATGGGATGGTGATCTGCCACAGCTATTGCAGAATGTTAGGGACAAGTTGAATAAAGTTGCTCAGGTAATTTCAAAGTCAACTCGAATAACTATTATCGCCTGATTTCATAGCAGATGCTACACACTTTTCTTGAACTTTGATTGTTACAACCAATGTTATCGTGGTACTTTCATATTTAAAAGTGTGCTTCTAATGTGATCTAATGCATTTTTGTGCTCTAATCAGGACTGGACTAGAGATGAGAAGAACCATTGTCTAGAAGAAAATGAGAAATGTTTCAAATTTAACATTGAAATTATGCGTTTGATCGTGGCATGATCATGAAAGAAGTTTGAACACAGGGGCAGATCTACGTACGAGCCACCTGTGACACGTGCCACACATGGTTTTTGGCGACGCGATGTAATTTTTTTGTGAGTTTTACTAATTTTTTGAAAGTGCTACACTTTTATTTTTTTTTATTTTTTGGAGTTGTGATTTTTAAGAAAAAAGAATAAAAGTTTTATCTTATTTGCCTTTTCGTTGACTTTCTTATGTTACTACTTTTTAGTGTAGATATGTAGACACGTAAGCTTTTGACTTGGGTGCTTTTTGCTATAGTTTCCTGCTAGTTATAATACCAGTGAATGCACATGGATTAACATACAAAATTTTATCGTGCATTAATTCTTGCCTAAATATATTGTATTAAAATGTAAAGAACTTTACATTTATTACTTTTAGTATAAGTCAAAAATGTTATTACATATCAATTTGTACAATATGTATATTACAATTTTTCCTAATCTATACTACATATAATACACAAAGCACTCTCTCTCCAAAATTTTCAGATTTACAAAAAATAATGCATGATTTACAACACTTTAAAACAACCAATTTTCATAATTACAACCACCAAAGCATGGTGTACAACAAAAAATAGCATGGAATGAAATTCAGACCAAAATTCTAAGAATTCTACATTATGCTATTAAAAACACCCCTACACCCAAAATTACAACCATTTAAGCACAATGTACAACCCTCCATTAAAACCCACCCATATTTAATTCCGACCCATATCCTTTCTTTGTTTCGACCCATATCCATCGAAACCTTTTAAAGAAAGAACAAGAACAAAAGTGGCCATATCCATTCTTTGTTTCGATTCTGAGATCTTGAAACCGAAAAAAACATCTTCAAAGGGTTTGTGTTTGTATGTTGTTCGAACTAAACGGTAAGAAAAAGATTTGTTTGTATCTGTGATTAAGTTGGAGATATAAGGAAGGGATGGAGGCTGCGTTTGGGTTGACATATGAGAGGAAGATGTGGTGACTGTTGCGTGTAGTAGTAAAAGATTTTTAGTTGATTAATTTTGTAAAAGAGAAATTCAAGAAAGAAACATGTTGTTTTGGTGACTGAGCTTGTTGACTGCGTGTAGTAGTAAAAGATAGGGTTTTTTGAGTAGTTTATTTTGTCTTAGGTTTAGGATAATTGTTATTTGGGCCATGTGGTATATTGGTTGGGCCGAGTTTTAGTCTAGGATATTTGTGTGTTAATTTATGTTCATAAGATTTTTAGTTGGATATTATGTATCATTGAAACTGTATTTTAATTTTATTTTGAGATTGATTTTAGTGCTAAAACTGAAACGGTGTTTTAATTTTAGTTAAATGGGCTGGTTTATTTAAATAAAAGAAAAAAAAAAACATGTGGAGTCCAAGGGTGCACAACAGCACCAAAAATTAGTGTTATAGGAGGGAGGGGTTTTTTGGTGTTGTGGTGAATTCTGATGTTATAGGATGATGTGCTTATGTGGCTGCATTTTTTCTCACGGCACTAACAGGATGGCAAGAGGATACCTAATGATCTAAAAGTTGTGAGAAATTAAGTTAAAAAAATGTGAGAAATATTAGGATAATATTGTTATAAGTGTCTTTTATATAGCCACAAAATTAGGGTATGTAGTGGTTGTTAATGAACATCATTTTTGACTAATTGTTATATTGGGCCGTTGGAGTGCTTGCCCAAATTTTGTTTATCACAATTTCGTATAACAATCTCATTTGGGCATAATTTTGTAACATTACAAGTTCAAGTTATGATTACAATTATTCAATGAACTAATACATTTATAGAACATTTATAATTAATGTAATTCTTAAAATACTCACTCATTATAAAAAAATTAATATATCACATGGTACAAACCAATAAAGATAATTATAAAAATCTTGACATATGCTAACTAGCAAGTAACTTTCACTGTCAATCATCAAAACTTCGTAATACTACTGGCTACCCTTTTTGTATCTCCTTGCATTGTGATGCACAAGCACTCTACCATTTTAATATGAGATAGTGTGTAAAGTTATTCTTTATAATTCTCACCATGCGTAAAATTACTACCATAAAAAACATATAACCAGGTAATATTGTGCGTCTGGGAATTGATTACAGGGTACCCGCAGCCGCAACACGCGGGTACCCTGCTAGTAAAGAATGAATTAGGAACCAAACTATTAAGAGATGTGGTATCAACAATTGATATCAGAAATTTGGTGCAACTGCAAAACACATAAACATATTCTGAGGTGATTTCTCAAACACAAATTCAATCCAAATATGTAATAAGCAAGGTTCAATTAGAAAGCAACTTTTAAACATACGAAAAGATATTTTCTTATTATCCTTACCAAAAAATAGAAAAGTAGCATGTTTGAAAAGATGTTATGTTTATTTAGTAGCATGGTGTGTTTTCTTATAATCCTATAGATTTTTGCATATAAATTGACATAATATATGTTTATAAAGTTCTTCATAACTGAAAGCAGTCATGACATGACCTCAACACCAATCACATTTATTTCACTGTAAATTTGTAATAACAAAGTTGTGTAAACCTAAAATTATATATGAAATACTAATAAATGTTTTTAGCCCAACTTTCACACACAATATAAACAATTGTTACCCAAACACATTTATTTCACTGTAAATTTGTAATATCAAAGTTGCGTAAACCTAAAATTAAATATGGAATACAAATAAATATTTTCAGCCCAATTTTCACATACAATATAAACAATTTTTACCCAAACATGACCCGCCCCTTTGCCACCTCTATTAATAAGAAATACACGCGAACGATCCGTTAGTTCTGGGAGTGACGTCAATATGAGTACCCGAAACTTTATAATCTCATGTATCTTTGATTAGAGACATTGATCTTCTTGAATCATGACACTGGACCACAGAGGTAGATGTTGGATCTATGAAGGCTTTGGGACTTGTCTGAGTTTAGAGCAAGTTAAATGTAATTGAAAATCTACAGCATGTAGGTATAAGACATGGTTAGCAGCTACTTTGTGTGCATGCAGTGACGGAACGGGACACCCATGAATTTTTGTAGCATAGTGTTAATTTCGTTTAAAAAAAACTCGATTTTTTTTTAAATGCACCTTGTCCCTAAAAATCGTGTTTTTAGTATTGTTCAGTTTATTTTAAGTGCATCTGGTTGTTTTGTGTCCTAGTTACATCCCTGTTTGCGTGTACTAACACCACACCTATGAAATATTAATTGACTTGTTCCATATTAGATTCATCATAAAAACTACTATTTTTATCTGTATTGTCTGTGTCAAGTAGCTTCAAAGGAATGCAAAGTGCCTAGTCTTTTTAGTTTAAATATATATAGTTGCACTATGTCCAGCTAGTGTTTTATCATGCCACCTCAAATCACAAGTAAACCATACCTTCATCAATTTTTATCATCCCTATGCGTGACTCCAAGCATCAACCTTCGTCCGCACGAACAACTTTCACCAAGGTAATACGGAAATTGGCTATGAATTCAAGCAAAATTAAGAACCCCATGAAACAATCTGTACATAAACATGTAAAAACAACCTCGAGCCTATAACTTCCAGCAATTTAGGGTGTGATGCTTGTTTCCAATAAAATATAAATTTGGTTCAAACTATATTTTGGCCAGTGACGAAATTCAGCATTATTATATTGTTACAGAGAAAATTGTAACTTCTGTGATTTAATTTAAAGTTCGAACAATTCAGCTCAACCCAACCATTTAACCCATTTTGACTCGTTACCCAAACCTCCATGTTTGAAGCCTTAGATGCACAAAAGAAAAAACGATAGAGAAATGATACATGGACCTAAAAATAGACCTAATTGTGGACCTAAAAACATGTGGCATGATCCTGATGGCTGCAGACAGGGACCCACTTATTTAACAACCCATCAGAATCATGCCACATGTGTTTAGGTCCACTTTTAGGTCTATTTTTAGGCCTATGTATCATTTCTCAAAACGATATTGAGAATAGGGGTTTAAAGTTAGCGCCTTAGGGGTTCAGAATAGTTATATCCATCTATCTTTTGCATATGCATCATCAAATCATGTGCAGCCTTACCAAAACTCATCTAATGCTACAAAGAAATTAAAAAATGAAGACAATTACAAATAAATCATTATAAAAACTTTTCAAACATGTTGAAAAGTTCTGCTTGAAACTCAATCCATTTCTTGTTCATCCATTGTAATTGTAGTCATATTTAACACATTCAATATACATCTCCTGAAAAGAGCAGAATATAGGATTCAAACTCAAGATTTCTTAATTACGTTACAAAAGTCTAAATCAGGTAGACAAGCCGATAAAAATAAAATCAATAAATCATAATAAAAACCAATTATCACACATACAAGGAACATAAATACAGCAATACACAAGTAAACCCCCTTAGTATTTAAAAAGAAAATAATTAATTATCACAGATACATAATCAGCATGAAGGTTCAAGGATCTTGTTGAGCTCCTCTAGTTTCTTCATCCTTGCTTTATCACTTTCTTTCACCAACTGAAAAATTGTTAACGAGAAATTAACTTAACACGCAAATAAAGTATGAACTTCACTTATTAAACTATAACAAGAAATCATTTACACATTTTACCTCGGCTAGAGCGACTGTTAGCTGGTTCCTTTCTTCGTTCTTTTGGTGTAATGCCTCGGATGCTTCCTTATACTCTTTCTCCTGTTTTCATATCATCAAGTTTGAATTCATGTTAGGTTTTATGCATTAAATTTACGCTGTGGGAGAATTTTAACCTATTATTCTAAGCTATTATTTATTAGATCAACTAAAAGATAAATATAATCCAAGTCGACTCTTTATCAGGTAAATAGGTGAAAACCGAGAACTTTAATATTTCACGTGATATCAAGAAATTAGAGGCGTTACCTTCTTTTGGCAACTTATTCCAAGTGATCTGAGCTCACGGTTAACCGAATCCACCTTCTTTCGCACGGTGGCTAATTCTTTTCTCACAGGATCAGTTAACACCTCAAGTTCCTGAAGATTATCCAAAGAAACAAATAACATAAATTATAATGTTATAATACTGAAATGACCGAACTTGATGATGTTGGTACTTAGAATATCAGGCTTACTTCCCAAACTCGAGACAGTCTTTTAGTTTCTTCTTCTGCACGACTTATCTGAAGCTCGAGTTTCTGCCTAATTTGGAGTTTCTTCTTCTGAATTTCTTCTTCTNAAAAAAAAACATTCGGTCGACATTGGGACCGAGTTGTTTTGCACTTTTTTTTTGAAGTTTGATCATACCGTTGGCCATTTATTGTTTTTATGGTGTTTGAGCTAAAAAAAAAATTGAACTAGCCGTTTTAATATATCCGTTGGGGAAGAAAAAAAAAAACTCCCTATAAATACAAAACATAAACCCACTTCATTTCACACAATCTCATTTCAAAAATTCTATATATTTTCTCACACCATGAATTCTTTCGAGATATTTTTTGGCGATTCGGACGATGAAGAGGAAGTTAGTAACAACTTTATGATGTTTGCACAAGATTGTAATGTTTTTAATGTTATCTGAAGTCTGTTGTAATGTTTTTATTTTATTTGAATTAATATGTAACGTTTTAATTATGAATGAAATTTTATTTTGTGTTAAAAATGTTTAAAAAAAAATGAACTTGGTCGCCCTTACTGGGGCACCCAATCACCTGCAGATCGCTGGAGAGAGAAAGCTGACGTGGCAGGAAAAAAAAGGGTCGCGACCGACCTTATTGCGTCCAGCCTTAATATTTCACATGATATCAAGAAATTAGAGGCGTTACCTTCTTTTGGCAACTTATTCCAAGCGATCTGAGCTCACGGTTAACCGAATCCACCTTCTTTCGCACGGTGGCTAATTCTTTTCTCACAGGATCAGTTAACACCTCAAGTTCCTGAAGATTATCCAAAGAAACAAATAACATAAATTATAATGTTATAATACTGAAATGACCGAACTTGATGATGTTGGTACTTAGAATATCAGGCTTACTTCCCAAACTCGAGACAGTCTTTTAGTTTCTTCTTCTGCACGACTTAGCTGAAGCTCGACTTTCTGCCTAATTTGGAGTTTCTTCTTCTGAATTTCTTCTTCTTTTGCTTGAAACAATTCGATAGCCTGTTTTTCTTCTTCAATATTTCCATCAAATGACACATTGCTTAACATCGTTTCTATGTTTGTCATTTTGGTTGTTAAGTGCAAGTAGGATTGGTTGTAGAAAATTGACCTTTTGTACCCATCATGAGACACCTTTTACTTTTTTGCTTTTGCTTTACAACTATTATTGTAGATGTCAAACACATGGTCATCAACTAATCAACTGGCTTTTAGTTGAACTACAAGGTGGCAAAATGGAGCAGGTCAGTTAGGTAACGGGTCAAAATGTGTTCACCTCAAATTATTATGGGTCGGGCTCAGGGATGGAGCTTGAATTGTATCTTCAGGGGGCCGAATTATCAATGAGTAATTTTAGGGGGGCCAAATGATACAAATTATTATTTTTTTTCACTTGATTTATGAACAAAATATATTAAATACAAAAATTTTTGGAGGGGCCAGGGCCCACCCTGCCTAGTAATCCTCCGTCCATGAATAGGCTGGAGTCTCGGCTTGTTTATCGCATTTCTTTTGTAGCTAATGTATTTTTATTATTATTTTTTGGCCGACTAATTTTAGTTCTACCCATTTGATCATTTAAAACGTTATAATCCAACTTTGTTTTGTATAGTATAAAGGAGCAAAATATGTGACATATAGATAAATTTGAGAAGCAAAAGTTGAAAGAAACTTATGATAATGATCAGATTTACAACCTGGCTTGTGCCTTGTCCAATAAAACTTATAGTATGTTTCCACGATTCACGCAACGAAACATATAAATCTTGACAAACTAAAATGATGGAGGGCCAGCAGCCAAACAGCTAAGTGAAGCATGTGAACCATGTGAGTCTTTGGTTTTCTGTTGGTAATTATATACGTAATAATAACCATTGGTTGAAGCATGGCCAAGTTTGTTAACCACTTTTAAAGTTGTTTTTTATTCTTGGTTTTAATGAGTGAACACCACTTTCACTATGACTAGTATATATAGTAATTTAAAAGAGTCGATATGAAATTGCCTTTATAAAAAATAAATTATTCTGAGGAGTGAAGACATTCCTTATCTGTGTGTTTTGTAAAAGTAGTAGTGAACAGTAGCAGTTAGGTGTGAACAGTAGCCACACCTCACAGCTCACCGCTCACAGCTTCATAAAGAAGCATTGGAAAAATGAGTTTTGCTAAAAAATAGCAAAGCTCACTGCTCCTTTGCCAAACGAACGATAAAAATTAAAAAGCTCGTTGCTCACCGCTCATTGCCCCAAAAAGCTCTGCAATGTAGCCTGTGTGTATGTTTTCTTATGGGTAAATTGCAAAAATAGTCCCTCACGTTCCACATTTTCGCAAAAATGGGACCGAGACAAAAAGTAGCGCAAAAAAGACACCCACGTTCCACATTTTCGCAAAATCGCCACTGAGAGGCCTTTTCCGTTAGTTTTCCCGTTAAGTGCCATGTCATCGAGGGCATTTTCGTCATTTCATTGCTTTAAGGTCCACGTGTCATATCACTATTGCTTCAGGGACTAAATTTGCAAAGTTATTTTTATCTTTTTCACAGCCACCACCACCACCACACAACCAACACCACCACCTTTTACCCTTCATCTTCATCTTCTCCGGTGACCAAACCCAAATTCCGATGACCAAACCCAAATTCCGATCACTTTTTCTTTTTCTTTTTCTTTTTTTTTCCTGTACAACAATCTCATGTATGCTGACATTGTTTAACACTAATTGCTGTTAGTATATTATTCTCATTATATTACCAGATTTGACCCTAGGATAGGGTCCTAACATTCATGGATATGCTTAATAACAACAATTTTCAAGTTATGTTCTGAAGCTTACGTGGATATGCTTATTGACCCGACACTGTTAGATTACCAACATTAAGTTAGTCATGTGCCATTCATGTGAGGTTTTTGAGAAGGGTAATTTGATAATCGCATATTAGTATCTATTAAGATATTTTCTTCAACTTCATGTTCGGCTTGTTCTTCATCTTCATCATATCCTATTAATTACTGCCACCACCAGTGATAACTGTCTGAAATGCCACCATCACCACCACAAAACGCTAGAAAACGCCGGGAATAAACTCTTAAATGAAAACATATTAGACCCGAAATCAAAACCTGAAATTGATAAAGCTTCTTGTAATTTTTTTCCCATTCCCGGAAGTGCTATTTTTCTTTTTCATTTGTTTGTGTTTATAACTGCTGAAATAAGTCACTATGGAATGTTTGTTTATTCAGCTCATGTGATTGTTTTATACTAACCTTTAGTCACATTAGGATCTATAAAATGTTTGTTTATTCAGCTCGTTTATATCATGGGTAATGCCCCATCATATAAAATTTAGTAAACAGACCTTTAGTCACATTAGGATCTATTTATGTGATAGCTGTGCACAAAACATGAAAATGACATGTAGAGGATGGTATAATAATAAATAAGTACATAAACAGATCATGACAATAATTCAACAATTTTGTTTTATCACCTTAAAATATTGTAGGTGTTTCTTGTTTTTGAACATATTAGTAGGTGTTGACAATAGGTGTGGCATCAAATCTATATATGACTATCTTTTTGATGTTGCTGGAGTCAACTGAACTTCTTGTTCTTGATGGATTATGTGGATTGAAGGATGAGACTACAATTGCAACAGTTGATCCGTGAGGAAAATGATAACAAGTATGCAATTGATGTTGTACGAGGCGGATCATAAGGGTGGTGGTGGTGGTGTTGGGTGTGTGGCGGTAGAGGGTGGTGGTGGTGGTGGTGGTAGAGGGTGGCGGCGGTGGTAGAGAGTGGTGGTGGTGGTGAAGTGAAATAAAAGATAAAACTTAAATTGCAAATTTAGTCCTTAAATCAACAATAGCAATGAAATGACGAAAATGCCCTCGATGACATGACACTTAACGGGAAAACTAACGGAAAAGGCCTCTCAGTGGCGATTTTGCGAAAATGTGGAACGTGGGTGTCTTTTTTGCGCTACTTTTTGTCTCGATCCCATTTTTGCGAAAATGTGGAACGTGAGGGACTATTTTTGCAATTTACCCTTTTCTTATTTAGGACAACTAGTTTAAGACCCATGTATACATGAGCTTTTATTAAAACTTTATAACTAATGATGCCGTTCTTTTGAGCTTTTATTAAAACTTTATAACTAATGATGCCGTTCTTTTGATTCTTTCAAATATATAATGATCATTTTTTCGTTATAAGAGTTTTTAGCATACACATTTTACAAATACGTTGCAGTAATATGTTTGACCTTTTGAGCTTTGATTCAAATTAATTTTAGCGTAAGACAAATATTAAGATACGTCTGGGCCGAGCCTATGGCCTATTTAGGTCATGTCAAAAGTTCTTTATAGATCTAACTTTTACCATAGAACCCATCAATCAATCTCAGCCACTCATTTTTTTATCAAAATAAAAAAATAAACTTCCACCTCTTTTTTAAAACTTAAATATCTCGCAAACCGTAAATCGTCAAGCTACAAAAAAAATGTCATCGCGACGAGAATTAAATTATCTTTCTATAGACGTGCATTGTTATATACTTTCGACGAACTTTTTTTTTGATAAACTTTTTTTTTACAAATTTTCTGCCCAGAAAAATCATATATGATTTTTAAAAATCATATATGATTTTATTTTAACGAATCATATATGATTTTTGCAAATCATATATGATTTTTCTGGGCGAAAATTAAAAAAAAAAGTTCGTCGAAAGTATATAACAATGCATATCTATACAAAGATGATTTAATTCTCGTCGCGATGGTATTTTTTTGTAGCTTGACGATTTACCGTTTGCGAGATATTTTGTTTTTAAAAAAAATGTGGAAAATAAAAATGGGTGGCTATGATTGCTTCATTGGTTCTATGGCAAATATGAGATCTATATTGATCTCATCTCTTTACCCTTCTTTGTTTTATAAATACTCTTGTAACCATTTATTATAATCAATCAAAGTTTAAAATCAATAATTCTCTAGTTCTTCTCTTCTATTTTCTTAAGGAGCTCGCACACGTTAAAAGTGGTGCCTTATCACGATACAACCCCTAACCGGGTCGTATCAATTGGTGTTTTCATTGAGAGCTCTCGTTGAGAGGATTTTTAATTAGGGTTCCAATCAAAAAAAAAAAAAAAAAAAANATTGGATATAAAAGAAGAATTTTTGTTTTGTGATCATCGATAGGATATAAAAGAAGAGTTATTGGGGCTTTATTATTCTAATTGAATAATATTGTTTTTGATTGATATTTCTCTTTGTGATTGACGTAGCAAGAAAAAAAAAAGAAAAATAATTGTTGGGGCTTTATTATTCTAATTGAATAATTATTGTTGGGGCTTTATTATTTAAAAGGTTACAGTTCTTTGAGTTACTCATGGTATCGGGCAGGAGTGATCGGGACGCACTATCTAAGCTCTTGCAAATGGGTACGGTGGCCGAATATGAGAGTGAGTTTGAGGTACTTGAAAATTGAGTAACGGGGATCTCAGAATCTTTACTTAAATCGATTTATATCTCGGGACTTAAACCGCTTCTACAATGTGCACTCTTAAGGTTAGCGCCTGCAACTTTAGGAGAAGCCTGTTCCATAGCCCGTATAATGGAGGCTCGTTTTGAGATAATTGCAGGGAAAAAGCTGAACATTGAAGAGAAAATAGATATCGTTCTGTCATGGCCAAGTGAAGAAGCTCCATATGTGACTAAAGAGTCCTTAGATGCTAATGAAGATATTGGTGTTGTTGAGGTTAGTAGCGCAATAAAGGATGTTTTTGATATTGGTGAGAGTAATGTGGAAAGCATGGAAGTTCGTAGTGAGTTTAGCGAATTTTCAGAAAATAAAGAAATTGACGAAGATGTTATTGTGGGTGGTGGTGAAGCGTGTAGGGTTGACGAAAGTGAGTCGAATATAGTGATATCGCTACTTAAGGATGGAGGTGGTGAATTTGATAGCCGTTTGGATGAAATAAATTTGAATTTAAGCGAGAAATTAGCGAACTCTCAATCTGCATATTCTAAGTATCACCTTGAGGGCAAGGTGATTTTTGAAAGAGTGGGGAGTGTTATGGCATGGGTAGCGGAAGACGGAAGAATGGTGTTGTGCTATGTCCAAGACAAAGGAATACGAAAGAAGAAAAAGGCGAAGGTTGCAATTCAAAGAAGATTATGGGATCCCGGATTATGCCAATGTTGCAAGAGGACGGAATGCCTAAACATATGGCATAAAGATTATGTCATATAATCTATCTTTATTTACGTGTCTTTATTTAGGATTGTTTTCATTTTTATTTAGGGAAGTCAATTAAGAATGTTTTAAGACAACACCTTGAGGGCAAGGTGGTTTTGAAGGAGTGCGGAATGATACGCCTGGGCCGAGCCCATGGCCTATTTAGGTCTTAGGGTTTATCCTACTTTGTTTTATAAATACTCTTGTAACCATTTATTATAATCAATCAAAGTTTAAAATCAATAATTCTCTAGTTCTTCTCTTCTATTTTCTTAATGAGCTCGCACACGCTAAAAGTGGTGTCTTATCCCGATACAACCTCTAACCGGGTCGTATCATAATATATAATGCTTTTATTTTTTTATTTTTTATTTTTGGTTTTCGTGTGCTCGGTTGTATTTTTATTTGTGAGCTTTGGATGGTCATGCATGGTATGACACTCCAAGCCCGAGGTCTTAGAAGAGACCCGATAACAGACCTCATTATGTATACATGTTGGAAGATCACGAAAATACCGGTGAGATGTCATTTAAAAATGTATCTTACTTGTTACTTTTTCCAGTTTTGTGTAGCAAACTAATTCTTTTGAAGATTGATGTACCAAACTTGCCATTTTCGTCTGTTTGATGTATTTTTTTTACCTTATCAGCCGCTTTGTGTCACGTCAAACAAGTTACAGTACATCAATCTGCAAAAAAAATTTAGTTTGTTACACAAAACTGGAAATGTTGGTAAATAATATACATTTATAAATGGTTATCTTTTTTTCTTTATTAGTTTAAGTAAAAGATTGTTTTCCTCCCTCCATCTAGGGGTGTTATCGGGTCGGGTTGATAAGGGTTTTGGTTAGAAAAAAGCTAACCCGCAACCCAACCCGATAAGGATTCGGGTTCGGTGGATTCGGTTTGGGTGTTGTTGGGCTTGGTGGTTCGCGTTAATCTGTTTGCCTTTTCTAGTTGAGCATTTGAATGAAAATACAAACCAACTTGGACCACCGAGAGTAACAATCGAGCTTAAAGATAAATGAAACAAGTCATATTACAAGGAGAACAAATAGATCACGACAAGCATGCAAAAAAAAAAAAAAAAAAAATAGCTACCCAACTTGTATGATTTGGGTCCATTTGATCACAGTAAGCAATGAAAGAAAACAGACATTGTTAGACTAAGAAAAAACGAAATACATCAAATTGAACACAGTAGGCAATTTCCAAGTATGTGTATATGATGAATAAAAATGACAGCAACATGATAACTCTAATGTCATAAGTTGGTACTAATGCAGAATTACAACAAGAAAGAAACAGATGCGGAGTAAATTCACTACAATTTTTAACCCAAACACGAAACTAAATAGGACACACATTCAGTGTAAAAAGACTAATAGGCTCATAAGTTTTTTAAAAAAATAAATAAATTGCATTTTTGCGTCTTATCCGATTGACCCGGTAAATATATGAACCATAACCCGACCCGATATCACCCGATAATGATATCGGGTTATCGGGTTCAGTCAAACAAACCCGACTAGTCTTTTACACGAACTCCATCTCCTTCATTCATCACTCCGACAGCACAAAACCCTAATCAGCCCCACCCAAATCCAAACCCTTAGAGTTGTAAACGAACCGGACAAACACGGACGAAGGGTTGTTCGTGTTAGTTCGTTTAAGTTTAGCCGGACAAATGAATGTACACGAACGCACCTAACCGAACCGAATGTAAGTTTAATTTAACCGAACCAAAACTGAATTTGAATACAGTTCGGTTATCGGGAACCCGAATTACATAATTTATATATTTTTTTAAAAATTTAGTTATATTGATTTTTTAGCCAAATAACCCGAATTACAATCAAGCCAAATCTTGATTTGGCCAAATTGTTTTTAGAGATAATCACTTATAAATGTAGCTAACTTGTCATATTTTTTATTTTGGTGCATGACATGGAACCGGCTAAGAAGGGAAAAAAATACATCAAAATGACGAAAATGGCAAGTTTGATATCTCCTATTTCCCAAACCTGAACTAGGGTTTGTAGAGAACAGCTTTATAACACAAAGAAGATGATTAAAGGGTGGAAGAAGAATAGTTGTTTAGCCAAAACAACGTTTATGAAACTAGATCTCATTTTAGTTTATTATAGTTGGAATTCAATTAAGCTTTCAATTCAATCATTCGATGAATTCATATTTTATGTTTAACTATGCTTTGTTTGTGCACTTTTCTTTGTTTTCTCTATATAGATATCTTATTTGGTTTTTGATGATCCTCGCATTTTGGTAGTGTTAATGCTAGGTTACTACCTACGAGGCTAGCTTGAATTGACCATAGGACCCTAGCTGAGTAGGTTGCGATGAGTGCAAGAATTGCCCAAAAGACTACATTCACTCGCGTATGAATTGACCAAAGGACTACCTTTCCTAGTGGAAATACTTAAGAAATGTGAGAACCTTGTGGTTGAGTAAGAATTGACCAAAGGACGACTTACCCTTGGTTTAGTGTAAATCAACACTCAAAGTAAGTCTAGAAGATAGTTGGTGCTTAATGACTAAAACTAGACTGACGGCTGAATTGACCAATGGAGGTACGAGTTTACGATTATGGGTCAGGCGATTTGACCAACTAAGCCTTATGATTTTTACCACTATATAGGACAAAGGAGCTGGACATCACGCATTATAATTAAACTTGGTGGCATCACCTTCTTCTTTCTCTGATTTTAATTCTTTTAGTGCATAATATAATTTCACCAACAACTTCTTTTATAAAAATTTCACCAACAACTTCTTTTATAACAAATCAAAACCTTATTTACCGGACCAACAGCTCTTGGGAAGGCACTTGGATTTACCTAGGCTATACTTCACATGACCGGATACACTGCCCGTTTAAGTGTGTTAGTCCAAGTAATTGTTAGTTTATAAATTTAAATCTGGATAAATAACTTATGAGTATACCGAAAAGATCCTCTACGCCTCATATATCCTATGATCCAGCTTTTTCTCGTATTCTAACAAGTAGCTTCTCAATTCCTCATCTTCTCGCTCCAATACTCAACTAAATCATATTAAACAAATAGGAAGCAATTAAGTATCAATTCTTACATAAATACAAGAAATATGAGCATAATATAATTGATATTGATAGAGAAATGTTACACTGTTTGATGTTTTCAAAGATGTTATAGCAGTATCAGTATGGGAGTATCATATTTCTTAACCATCAAATCAATATCGTGTGACATTGATGGAGAATATAATCGTGAAATCTTCTTAAGTGTCGTATGAAATTGGGTAACAATCTTGGACCACTTAGGTTAAACCAGTTAGCATACAATTTGAAAAATCAAATGTACAATGACTTGCGTTCAACGTTGTTGAATAATGATAGCACTGCCAGGATTTCCAGACGATCCTTGTGAAAGGTCTTACAGATTTATCATCATTCAAATATTACCTTACTACATCAGTTTCAGTTAGTACGTATGTCCCATATTAAGTGTCTACTTTGACTTTTTTGAGTCTTTGATATTCAAATTTGATCTTAATTTGTGTTATATAATACTTGATGCAAAATATATGAATGGATTAGTGTTTTAAATGTATTTTCATTGGGTTAATTTTCATCAAGTATTATATAGCACAAATAAAAATATTTTCGGTCAAAGTTGAACAAGAAAGACTCAAAAAAGTCAAAGTGGGCACTTAATATGGGACAGAGGAGGTATATCACAAAGGAAATAACGGTTATTCCTGGATTACATAGTTTTCCGGTTAACACTTTGTTGAATCATTAAAGAAACAACTTAGTGACCTATGTTCAGCGCTACCGTGATGTTAACACTGCTAGGATTTTCTAGCAATCCTCGTGAAATATCTTATATATTTCCATCATATAATTTTGATCTCACTACGTCAGTTCCGGCAAAGCTAGTAAAGCTTGCAATTCTCGAACACCTGGATCACATAGATTGCCAGTTTGCACTAGTTTAATCATAGTATCATATAATTGCTACCCTCGCGATTCTCATGCATTGATGCCTCACCGACGATCAAAGAATGCAGTACTTCTAGCATACTGTAACTCCTGTCAAGTTCTTTCATGGATTTGGTGAAATCATGAGTCCATGTGATCTCGAGACCATACCCTAGGTTTTTAAATCAACTACACCATTCACTATCCATGATACTACCAAGCTCTAAATAACAACTGACGCAAGACGTGAAAGCGAATATGGCACCAAATTCATCGGTTTGAACCGTGACTTGGCTATAGAAGTCGACAATAAAGCGGGGAATGATGGGTTCATTGATTTGATAAAGACATTCGAGTTGAATGCTTGTGAACAAACGATCAATAAAGTCGGATTGAGAATAAGCTTGATCTACTACACGACCTTCGTGGATATTTCTATCCTCGATTTGTCAATAGATAAATGCAATAGAAGGAGAGGTAGTGAGAAGTTGAGAGACTTTTGGGCCATAGGTTTTGGTTAGAGCAATGTCTTCGGTGATTGCTTTGGGCATTTTTACCTAAGCACGATGACAATAAGATAAAATCAAAATAAAATTAAAGTTAAAATATAATGCATATGTTGTTATGACATATGTTGGAACATAAACATACTTCGACTCTAAGACCTTAATCCTAAGAAGTAGTTTACTATGTTCCTCACTTTTATTTTTAATTCGTTCTAGATATATTTTACGATGTTTAGCAAGTAGTTATGGAATAATCCAAACGCCCCTTTAAACATCTTAGTATATCATGAAACTTTGCTAGATGTACATTAGATTCTATAACTAGCTATTTCTTACGAGTTTCTTATGCAAGTGATTTATTTTGAAAAAGATGGTTTATATTTTGACTCAAAAATACCATTTTTCTAGTTAAACCAAACGCTTCCTTATCTAGAAAATTTACAACCAAAATGTCAATATACATATGAATTATGTATCTTGACAACTCTAAATTACTAGTTTTATGTTCGCAATCTTGACAAAGTGTTGTAGAAATTATATCGACTTAATTTTGATAACTTTGTTGATAGCGGATGCTCCCGACACATGACAGGCAGTCTCAAACTATTAAGAAACTTTGTCTCAAAGTTCATTGGTACTGTCAGATTCGGGAATGATCATTTCACTGCTATTATGGGGTATGGGGACTATGTCAGTGGGAATATCAAAATTAGTCGTATGTATTATCTTGAAGGCCTCGGTCACAATCTATTCTCAGTCGGTCAATTTTGTGATGGTGATCTGGAAGTTGCATTTAGGGAGAAAACTTGTTTTGTTCGTGATTTACAAGGAAATGATCTTATGTCAGGCACACGTGGAAACAATCTTTATACCATTTCAATGTCTGACATGACTGCTTCCTCTCCCATTTGTCTACTTTCAAAGGCTGAATCGACAAAATCCTGGTTATGGCACAAACGTATGCCTCATCTCAACTTCAAAACTATGACTGATCTTACTCGCCATAAACTAGTTGACGGTCTTCCAAGGTTCAGATATGAAAAAGATCAGTTATGTCCTGCTTGTGAACAAGGAAAGAGCAAACATGCACATCTCAGTTCAAAATTAGAGCCTAGTACCGATCATGTTCTTCAACTTCTTCATATGGACTTATGTGGCCTAATGCGAGTACAAACGATCAATGGGAAACGGTATATTCTTGTGATTGTTGATGACTTCTCCAAATAGACTTGGGTCTACTTTCTTCGAAGCAAAGATCAAGCTCCATCGATGATAATCACCTTTCTCACGAAAATTCAGGTTCAACTTCACAACACAGTCAGAATAGTAAGAACGGATAATGGAACTGAATTCAATTCTTAGGTTATATTTCAATTTTAATTTGTGTAAACATCTTTACAGATAAATTGAGATTTTTGAGTCAGGCTNGAATAGTAAGAACGGATAATGGAACTGAATTCAAGAATCAAACTCTTCGTGATTATTTTGAGAAAGTGGGAATTGTACATCAAACTTCGATTGCATGGACTCCTAAACAGAATGGAGTGGTCGAAAGACGCAACATAACATTAGTGGAAGCCGCACGAACGATGCTCATTAATGCTTAATTACCAGATTATCTTTGGGCAGAAGCCGTCTCAACCGCATGTTACACTCAAAATCGTTGTATAATCAATAAACGTCATAAAGTCACACCATATGAAATTGTTCACAAATGCAAGCCTAACATTCAACACTTTCATGTATTTGGTGCTTTATGCTATCCAAATAATGATCGCGATGATCTTGGTAAACTTAAAGCAAAGGCTGACGTCGGTATCTTCATTGGATATTGTGAAAACTCTAAAGGATTTCGAATCTACAACCGTTGTACTAGGGAGATTCAGGAGACTATTCATGCTAATTTCGATGAGCTCACAGAAATGGCTTCTGAGCAAAACAGCTTAGGACCCGCAACCAACCGTCTTAACTTTCCAGATTCTTCAGCTGAACCATTGTCACTAACTCGTAAAGAATTGGAAACATTATTTTCTCCTTTGTTCGATGATTCATTTGAGACTCGTGCACCAGATGTATCCACTAGTTCCGCTGCTCAACCTGATAACATTCAAGTACCTGATACATCGGTCACTACAACAACAACCGTAGAACCCGATGCACCCGCAATTGAATCACCAACAATAGACAAACAAACCGCTTCCAACACCGACAACCAAACTGAAGGTCTGAATCAACCACAAGTACCCGAACCTGCAAATTATGATCCAAATGCGTTCTTCAATCCGTTTGCTCCGACTCCGAACCTTTCAGATATTGTTGAGTCGTCAACACGCAACATGGAACCAACTAATATTCAGCAGTTTCATAACCCTTACCCTTCAACACATCATTGGACTCGTGATCATCCAATCGTCAATATTATTGGTCATCCAACAGCTCCTGTTATGACTAGACAGAAACTTCACTCCGATGCCGAACATTGTATTTATGCTCTAACCGTTTGTCAAGAAGAACCTAAAAACATTAAGCAAGCTCTCACTTACGACAACTGGATTGAGTCAATGCAAGAGGAACTCAACCAATTCAAACGTCTTGAAGTTTGGGAATTAGTTGAACGTCCGGATGGAGTTTATGTCATTGGGCTAAAATGGATTTGGAAAAACAAATTGGACGCAGAAGGCACAGTTATTCGTAACAAATCACGTTTGGTAGCTAAAGGATACACTCAGGAGGAAGGAATTAACTTTGAGGAATCTTTCGCACCAGTGGCTAGACTTGAAGTTGTTCGAATATTTTTGGCATACGCTGCTCACAAAAAGAGGGTCGTTTATCAAATGGATGTGAAAACGGCATTTCTGAACGGTCAACTACGTGAGGAGGTATACGTTAGTCAGCCAGAGGGATTTGTCGACCTAGAGCACCCGAATCATGTCTACAGACTCAAGAAGGCTCTCTATGGTCTCAAACAAGCCCCCAGGGCGTGGTTTGATAAACTTACTGATTTCTTGCTCGCTAACTCTTTCACTAAAGGTTTATTAGATCCAACTTTGTTTATCCAAAAACACGGGGAAGACGTTTTAATTGTGCAAATATATGTTGATGACATTATTTTTGGTTCTACTAATAAAAAGTACTTAAACTCTTTTGCCAGATTAATGAAACAAATTTTTGAAATGTCAATGATGGGTGAACTTACGTTCTTCTTAGGATTACAAGTTCATCAGTCACCCCATGGAATTTTCCTTAATCAGTCCAAATACGCTCTTGAGATAATTAAGAAACATGGCATGACCAGTTGTGATACTTACAATACCCCTATGGCCAACACAACTAAGTTAGATGCGGATCCAAATGGGAAACCAGTTGACCCACAAAATACCGAAGTATTATTGGGCCACTCATGTATCTCACCGCTAGTAGACCGGATATTGTATTTGTTGTTTTTATGTGCTCTCGCTATCAGTCCAGTCCTACTGAACGTCACCTCAATGAGGCTAAGAGAATCCTTCGATACGTAGAGGGAACCATTAACTTGGGGATCTGGTATCCGAAGGATTCCGGTTTTGAACTAATAGCTTTTTCAGACGCTGATCATGCAGGGTGTATGGACACACGCAAAAGTACTTCTGGTGGTTTGCAGTTTCTTGGAGATAAACTTGTGTCTTGGCAATCAAAGAAGCAGGATTGCACTTCACTATCGTCAACATAAGCTGAATATGTAGCCATGTCTGCCTGTTGTGCACAAGTCATTTGGATGCGTACACAACTAATGGACTACGGTTACTTATTCAACAAGATTCCGATATACTGTGACTCGAAAAGTGCGATAGCAATCTCCTGCAACACGGTTCTGCATTCAAAGTCTAAGCACATTGATCTCCGTTATCACTTCATCAAGGTGCATGTTGAAAAGGGTACAATTGAGTTATACTTTGTGGGTACTGAATACCAACTGGCCGATTTGTTCACGAAACCTTTACCTCCATCAAGGTTTGTTGAACTAGTCCACCGGATTGGTATGCGGTGTTTGACTCCAGATGATTTAAAATCTTTTCTTGAAAACAATTAACTGAGTCAAATACTAAAACTATTTTTGGTAAATATTTATCAAAAACAAAAAGACAAAATCAAAAAATCTTCAAAAACACCAAAAAGATTTTACATTTTCATCTTACGTTTTATTTTTCTCTCGTTCTTCAAATACAAGTACACTACCTCTATCAACACTTTGGACTCTCAAAAATTTCTCAAATTTATCACCAAATGTTGAGGGGGAGAAAATGTTCTTCAAAATTTAAAAATCTTGTTCAAACATGTGTACATGCATATTTCAAAAAGATGATGTTGTCAATAATAATGGTGGAACTTCACGGGTTTTCCCTCGTTACGTTAAATTTAACACTTCATTAATTTCCTTTAGCCTAGAATGTTTTTGTTGCTAACGGTCGTTACCTTATAACGTTAAATACCAAAGTTTAGGACTTATAAAAGGATGATATGTAGTTAAGGGACTAGTTTTGCCAATTTGCCAAAGATTTTTAATATCTCTCTCAAAAACAAACATCCCCCCCCCCCCCC
>LBNU01032421.1:92143-107100 GCA_014162995.1 Artemisia annua
CTTTTTAGGACTTAGAATAGAGCATTTGTAGTTTAGGGACTAAACTTGCCATAGTGTGAAAGTTAAAAATATCTCCCCCAAATTTCTCCCCCCCCCCCCCCGTTTTTTTTCATTTTTATAAAAAACAAAACCAAACACTCTCCTTCTTCATCAAACGGCTAAAATCAAAAACTCTAATCCGTGCTTTAGATCTTCAAACCGTAAGTGTTTTCCTAATCTTTGGCCTAATATAAAACTTGGTTTTCAAGCAATTACATTTTTAATGGCTAGATTTCATGCAATTTCGTTTTCTAGAATCTACGGTTTTGTACAATTCGTATAACTCTATACATGTGTTTTTGTTTAATTAATCATAGGGCTTTTTATGATATAACTGTTCTTATCACGCTTGTAGCAAGTAATTATTACAAATAACATGTTTGAGTTGATTTCGAAATCTAGGGTTTATATACGATTTGGGTATTTTTGATTGTGTGTTGTTTTGTTTGATTTTAGTGGTGGGTTATGTTTGTTTAAGTATGTTAATCATGTCTATGCTAGTTAATTGCTGCAAATCTTCACGTACGCATGATTTAGATAATTAGGGCTTTTGCTCGAATTGGGTATTTTCGTATTTGTGTTCTTGAATTCAGTTAAGTGGTTTGAATGTGTTTGCTTAAGTGTTAATTGAAGTATTCCATTGGATTTTCAACAAAATTGCACGAATTCTATAATCTAGATAATTTGGGGTTTCGTTAGTTTCGAAAACTGGTGAACATGCTTGTCTATGTGATTCTAACTGATTCTATGTACTCATTTCATCAGGTTTCTTTCAAGGAGTCAAAAATTTACAAGAAAACGTATGTCTACCATGATCTCGAAAATTCTTGTATAAGAATTTTTGAAAACAGTGAATTATCGAGATCTTTTGATCATTTTTATCGAGATCGCTCAATAATTTATCGAGAACTCTCCATAACCAAAATTATCGAGAACTCTTTGTAAATTATCGAGAAATCTCAATAAGAATTATCGAGATCACTTGTTATCGAGATCTTTTCTGAGTTATCGAGAACATACAGATTTGGGTTATCGAGAACCCTTACTTCTTGAGTTATCGAGAACATTTGTTGTTCAAGTTATCGAGATCATTTCTTATGAAATTTATCGAGAACATAGATATACAAAAGTTATCGAGAACCCATTTAGTGAAAGTTATCGAGAACACTGTCTGCTATGTTTTCGAGATCACACTTATACTATTTTTTTTTGAGAATTTTCATTTGTTGTAAATTTTCTAAAACATGTATAAGTTAGATAACTCATGTATTTGTGTAATGTTTGTGCTGTTATCATGTATTATTAACTTGTGAATGTGTGTTCTTGATATATATGTTTTTCTAAGATGTGATTTGTAATGTTATGTGTTATGAATGTCTGAACATTATGTCTTGGTTAACATGTGTTAAGCTGCTTAAACAACCACATCTCACGTGTTAATTAACTAAACCTTAAATGCAACATGTAACTTGTATGTCTTTGTATATCAAATATGAACGTGAACTAATGACAAACAAATTTGGATGTTTGATGTCATGACAATACATTTACAGAATACAATGGCTGAACACACTGAAACTGTCCCCGAACAAACTCTTCCACTACTCACACTTGGAGAGGTTGTCCCAGCAAACTACAACATCACCATTGGCCAAAACAATCCACGTATTGACTTCAACAAACTTCGAATTACCGAAGATACGTGCAAGATTGTTAAGGACATTCTACTGGCTCATCCCTGCAAACCAATGCTTACAAAGTCAACATCAGTTCCTATCTTCTATATTCATCAGTTCTGGCACACCGCTCAAGCCAACTTGGATGATGAATCCTTCAAACAATTTGAACCACCTGCATCACACAAAGGAGACGAAGATGGAACAATGGTAAGGGTGGAACCCAAAGAAGTTGTGGGTTCCATTTGGTTGGAAGCACACAGATTAATAATCTTAGGAATCCATTTAAAGTTATGTGTCCTTTGTAACCAACGTTGCCAATTCCAACTAGATCTTGCTTTCTTCATATTGAATTCGCTAAGTGATGGCATGTTCCTAGAATTATTGTTCGCAACTATTGAGGTGACTACATCATCCTTAGAAACTACACAAGGCATAAGTCCTAGCACAGATTTCGAAGCATTAGTGGGCCTAGATTTTCTTCCTGATGTAAGTTTCTTAAAACGAGATAAAAGAGAATGTGCAACACATTTAGAATGATCACCAGACAACATACTATTACGACAAAACACACATGAAGCATTAATATTCAAAGCATTTAAAGGTTCATCATTCATTACACAAAGATTAGGATTACAATTTGCCAAATCAGAATCTAAAGCTAGTGCAAGACGAGTTTTATTCAAAGTCTTAGGGTGTTCTTCTACTTCAGAGGCTTCTAGTGTCTTTATTCTACGTTGCAAAATCCTATTCTTCCTTTTGATACGTGTACGCTTGGATCTGCTAACGCTAGGAATGGCAACTATTCCTGTAGAAGTGGAAGGATCCAAATTAGACTTATGAGTGTGTTGTTCTACATTGGTTATGTCTAATGAGTACATTCCTGGTGCAACTACTTTTGTGTTGACAGATTTTCCTTTTTCAAGTTCACGTATTTTCTCTTTCAACTCAATAATAATGTGCTGTTTATCTTGAATTTCACTGTTGAGCTTTCTGTTTGAATAGAGATAGTTATCTTGACTCTTTTGCCAATAGTCTGTAACTTCTTGCAATTCTGCAATTTCCTTTTCATATTTTAAAATTTGACATTTTAATTCCTCATTTTCATTTTGAAAAGATGTTGAAGTTTTAAGACTTTGCAATTCTAGTTTGAAATCAAGACTTTGGTTTTGACACCATTTAAGCTTTTTGTTGAGTTGAAAAATCTCATTTGAAAGTTTGTTTTGCACATCATCATTGTGTCGTCGGAGATTCATATTATCACATTTTAATGTCTCAAGTTGTTTAGACAACAAATCAATATCATCACAGTGATCATCAACAAGCATTGAAGTACCAGATTCGTAAAGAGAATTTATAACCACAGATATTATATCAGCACTAAGAACATGTTCCAAGAGTCGATCAGCTTCTTTTGTAAAAATTGGTTTCGACGTTTTTGCTTTGAAATTGCTTGTTCAGTTGCTTGAAATACATTTATTATGGTTTTAACTTCCATGTGAAGTTCCTGTTCCCATTTCTTAGCATATGAATGCAAACGTTGAAGATTAGGAGAAAATTGTGTTTGAAACATTTCCCTTTTTTCTTTCGCGTGAGGGGAAAGAAAATTGGCAACAGTTATTTCAGAATTTCGTTCAATAGCATTTTCCATTAATTGAATTTATTTCGAGAATGATTTAAAGTATCGAAATAAAGTAGAATCGGTTAACATGCTTAGCTTCTTTTGTAAATCATTGTTATTTTGAAGGATAATGTCTAAGCTTGTTTCGTGGTCTGCTTTTGTTTCAAAATGTTTGAGTTGTGATTTACAATGCTCAAGTGCCCGTGTTAGTGCCACATTCTTTTCTTTCAACTTTGCATTCAGTGCTTGACACTGGATATTCTGATTTTGGCTAGTCATAAGTAAGATTCTCAGTTCAGAGTCTGGATCAGGCAAAGGTTCATGTTGTTCAATTTGATCATTGTTATCATGTGCAATAGGCGTAATGGTTTCATCAAATGTAACAACTGGGTTTATTTGATCATCATCATCATCATCAAATAGAACCACTATGGACATTTGATCGATTACGTGATTAGGTAACATGGAATCATATTGAACAGCTTGTTCCTCGTCTGATGCAGAAGCAGAAGGAGAAGTAATGTCATGTATCAGGCATGTATCAGGATCATATTCCTGATACAGACCATCAGTGTCATAGATTGGACCGGAATCACTTACCTGGAGTTCCTGTGTGTCAGCCATCAGTATCATATCATCAGTTCCATATGAGTCATCCATGTCAGTAGCATAAGAGGCGTTGGTTGTCACTTTGTTATCATACTCAGGAGTAGAGCCGCCTGCTTCATTGTGAAGAGCCGAGAGATAGGCTTTCAGATAATATGCACTTTCATGAGGTTTGGCTGATGTCATTCCCTCATTTGTAGAATCATCTCCAAGCTTCACCAGATTTTCTAGACGCGATTCCAGATAGCTATGAAGTGTAACAGGTGGAGCAGGGAGAATGGTTTTCAAGAACTTTCTCTGTAGACATGATTGTAGAAGCCGATTCATTTTGAGTTCTCGTTGGGACTGATGCATGAATTCAAGACGTTTCCACATCGCATGAGCACTGGCGTCAAAGTCCAATTTTGAGTAAATGGAATTTGGAAGACCTAGTGTTATGAACCATACTGCTTGTTGATCAGCATCATATTGAGCTAGGTCACAGCCAGTCAGAGTGTCTTTAGTTTGTAGTTGAATGAACCCTGTTGAGTCAGCAATGAATTTCATTTGATATGGTCCTTGTAGAACGGATTGCAGAACAAGATCAGCTTGTGGACGACCGTTAATCCATTTTAAGAATCGTCGTTTCCAATCAGTGTAAGTTCCAGGTAACAACATAGGAGGATTTGTTTCATTACCAAAGAGTAAGACATGACGAGGGTCGGTGCTTTGACGTTGTTGATAAGGAGAGTTTGAGTACGGTAGTTGAGACATGATGAAAGACTTGTGTGTAAATGGATCTTGTAGAAGGTATAAATGTTAAGCCAATTTCTCGAAAACTATTCCAAGTGTGTTCTCGAAAAGTTTGGAGGATCTCGAAAAAGTTTGTGAGTTCTCGAAAACAATCAAGGTTCTCGATAACGTGTTCTCGATAAAGGCAAATTATCGAGATCACAAACTTGTGAAACGAACAAAGTTCTCGAAAGATTTGTGAAAGGATTTCGAAAACAACACAATTGTCGAAAACAAAGAGAGTTCTCGATAAATATTATGTGTTCTCGAAAACTTTCAATTTTCGAAAAGATGTCAAAATTTTCGAGATTATACAATAACGAAAATATCCAGCGAGTCGAAGTGTTTTCTTTCTTATACAAGAGAGAAAAGCACTGAGTAAGCAACGGTAACACTTATGGAGCAATGAATGTGTTCTCGAAAGTTTGGGGTGTTGGTGTTCTCGATAAAAGGCCAAAAATGGGTAGATTTTAGTTTTTGTAAAAAGCAATCCAAAAGCACGTTTTTAATCCAAGATTCTTGTACAACTAACCTTAAAATGATGAAATCTTAAAGAAAGTTGCAAACTTTGAACCACTTTTCAAAAATTTCAAAGATCTCGAAAAATAGTACAAGTGTACGAATCAAGGTTTTTGAAATTTTTTTTTGAGACTTTGTTGGTTGTTTGAGTTTATAGCACAAGTTTGAAGACAAAGATGTGATATAAACACGAAACAAATAAGAAAGTAGCAAGATTTTTCGAAAAAATAACGAGTAAAAACAAGGTTTTTGGATCGAATGAAACAAAAACAAAAGTTTACACCTTCTTCTAGCAATTGATACCACTTGTTAGGTCACCATATTGTAAACACAAGTGTAGATTTTGGTAGAAATAAGATGAGAATAAAGATTGGTTGATTAAATCAATATGAAAGATGAAAGTGCTAGAGTTTCTCTAATGAAATGAAATAACCAACAATTGTAATGTTTACATGAGACTCCTATTTATAGGTAAGGAGCTAGGGCAACACTCCTTTCTCCTTCCTATCCTAATCGTTTGGGCCTCAAGGCCTTTTGGGCTTTAGGAGCCTTACATTACATTAACATAAATAAGATAATAAGCTAGCAACCTATTACATAGTGTAGAAATGACCGAGACTTGAGAGATTACGCAAAACGTGATCCTAACAGTTTCACCTCTAATTAATTAGGTAATTAGTTACTATATTTTTATGTTTCATTTAAAAATGAAAAAAAATAATAATAATAAAAAAAATAGAGGGTGAGTGATGGAATTGTAGTTCTTTTTTTTAATGGAATTTTAAAGAAAAAAAAGAAGAAGAAGTGAGTGAAGGGTGAGTGATCGGGTGCAAACAAAAATGGGGATAAGTGATGAAAAGAGTGGGTGAATGATGTG
The DNA here is from genome assembly GCA_014162995.1 of Artemisia annua. Classification (NCBI taxonomy): domain Eukaryota; kingdom Viridiplantae; phylum Streptophyta; class Magnoliopsida; order Asterales; family Asteraceae; genus Artemisia; species Artemisia annua. Next base: position 98,253 of record LBNU01032421.1, read on the forward strand.
GCATAAGGGGATTGGTTGGGAGTGAGTGATTGGAAAAAGAGTGAGTGCACGGTTGCCAACCCCTTATGAGTGCGAGCTCTTCAATTTATAACCAATAATATGCTTCACTTTGCTCCACTTGACAACTAACTTTCAATGCATCCGGATATAATTTGTGGGATTAGGATTGTCTCAAGTTCAAATATGAACTTGAGTCAAGTTGGGGCTTTGATAGCCATTGGATTTAATCCAATGGCTAAAATCAAAAGAAGTTCTTTTGATTTGAGCCATTGGATTAAATCCAATGGCTATTAAAGCCCCAACTTGACTCAAGTTCATTTTTGAACTTGAGAGGATCTTCCTCCTAGGCCACGTGTCAAGCCGGAATTGGATGCAGAAATTGTAGTGGAGGGTGAGAGTGGGTATAATTTGGTGTCTCACGCGCCTTGCATCTTTAATTTGGGAAGTGAGGTACAAGCGCTGGCCATTGCATGCTACTTCTCATTTCATTTTTTTTTCTTGTCGTGTAATGCAATGGAAGACAATGATTAGAATTCTCATTTCACACTTTCACAGTTTTGCAATTGGATATGGGACCCGCATTCTAGAAGATTGAATTTATTTCAACTTTGAGTAGATTTGCTACTTTATACCTCTGGTCTTCAATTTAGGCCTTGTCTTCTTTAAAACTTCATATAAATTTTGGTCCCTCATCGTTCTTTATGTTTAATTCATTGGTCATTGAAATAAATAATCTTTAAATTTTTTTTCTTTGCCTCGATGCTCCAATAAAATTATCGATAGACTCGGACTTTCGTGCTCTTTCCAATCTCGTGCTCGGTTTTTGTCTATTTTGTCTTTCTTTTTGTCCTTTTTCTAATATCTGGCACCTGCACATGTACAAACACAAAAACAAGCATATATCTGACATCTATGATATGTTTTTTAGTGTTTTTAGTCCGTTTTATTAGGTTAAAGGTATGTGTATTAAAACACATATCATTAAACGGATGAGTCGAGATGGTATTTACATACATGAGATGTTAAACGGATGATATTGACATAGATGAGATGTTAAACGGATGAGTCGAGATGATATTAACATACATGAGATGTTAAACGGATGATATTGATATACATGAGATGTTAAGCGTATGAGCCGAGATGGTATTGACATACATGAGATGTTAAACGGATGAGTTGAGATGATATTGACATACATGAGATGTTAAATGGATGATATGGACCTACATGAGATGTTAAACAGATGATATTGACATACATGAAATGTTAAACGGATGAGTCGAGATGGTATTAACATACATGAGATGTTAAATGGATGAGTTGAGATGATATTGACATATATGAGATGTTAAATGGATGATATTGACATACATGAGAAGTTAAACGGATGATATTGACATACATGACATGTTAAACAGATGAGTCGAGATGGTATTGACATACATGAGATGTTAAACGGATGAGTCAAGATGGTATTGACATACATGAAATGTTAAACGGATGAGTTGAGATGATATTGACATACATTACTATAAATAAACAATAATATATAAAGCTAAATTACTATAACTAGTATTAAAACTAGAATAGATCAGACTAGTATTAAAACTAGACTAGATCGAACTAGTATTAAAACTAGAATCACTACTGAACAAAAGAAAACTAAAAATAAACGGACAAACTAAATTTTTTTCATTTTATTTAAGCCAAAAGCTAATAAACATTAAAAAGACAGAAATTAAATGTTTAATGAGACAGAAATTAAAATGCTAAACATAAAGTTAAAACATAATATGAATTGAAAGAAATAACTATTGCAGAAAATTAAACGCAAAGATCAGCTACTGCTACTAAAAAAAAGTTTGTGTAAAAAAGAACAAGTAAACTGCTACTACATATATTGACTATATAATTATATATCTTTGTGATAGCAAGGCCACTTGGCGCGATTTAGTTGGTTGCAGGAGTTGATAGTGGGATTGAGAGTGGGAAGCAGCAGTAGCCCACGCACCATTTGAATTATTTATGGGAAGTGTAGTTCAATCGTTGGCATAGTAATACATTTTTTTCTTTTTTTGTTTGCTACAAATCACGTGGCCTCCAACAGTACAAATAAAAAAAACGCTAGACCCTTTGCTTTCATTTTCACATTTGTTTCATTCATATACAAGGGTTGATAACGAGGTTAAAACCTACTGGGAATAAAACTCTAAGAGATAAAACTCTAAGGCACAATTTTATTAATAAATTCCAAGATGTTTTACAATGAGTATAGGCTATATAGAGAAAGTAATATTGGGCAAATAGAAACCTAAAACATCATTCTAAACACACCATTGCACTTTCTTAAATAAACAAAACTTAATAATCCAAATTGTTCTCTGTTGACAAAATGCGAAGCATTTCAGTCACTTTAAATGCGTTGCAAGGTGCGAAGCATTATAGCCACTCAAAATGCGATGCGAGGAGTGCGAACAGACCTCATAACTTGCTTGTTGTGCTCGTGTTGCTCTATATAATTGTTGCAAAATCCTTTAAGCTGTTGGTCCCAAATCTTGTTACCCATCACTGTACAGACGAAATTTACATTGTATATGATTACGACTTGCAGGCATCAAAAGGCCAGGCATAATGTACATTTCCTATCTAAACATATTGCGTAAAAGTATATTTTTGCATACAAATCACCTCCAAATTTGCAGCCCCACAACACTGAAAAAGTTTACATGGAACATGCGAAAGACCAGAGAATTGAATAACAAAACAGACAATCAGATTCTTTCCAACGAAGTAATTTACCACGATAGTAAGAACAGAAGACGTGACCACATGAACTGAGTTGACACACATCTGCTCGTCGACAACATATCTTTTTCATCGCATTAAATGAAGTGGACGGCAGAATCTAGAAGAAAGTTGATCAAGTCGTTTCGCATACGAAGGAATGGGAATATTATGAAAAGGCATAAGATGATATCCATTATCATTTTTTTTTTAGTTTGCTTAGGAATGGGTTGTACGTTTATAATGAATGAGACCATCCTTTATATTAGGACTGGGATGTGGGTCCAGGTATCATGGCCAATTATTAGTACATTATGCAATCAAACATAACTCAAATCAACTAATAAAGTGTAAATATGTCGACAAATATGTAACACATTTTGATATATAATAGACGTCTAATAGATATGTCGATAAGCCAACTTAAACTCTACATTTATGTATCAAAACACTAATTACCAAGTTGGGATTCTTTCTTTGAAACTGTAAAGATTAATATATTGCAAGGTATAGAAGTTCTATACCAAAACACATGAATGAAGGCGTACAAAACTACAAATGCATAATTTGTATGTTACATACATGAAAATGCCTAAAAACTAAAATAAAAGCTTTGAAACCTCAACAACCAACTATGCATGATGTGAAACACCAACCAAAAGAAATTACGGAGTATAAAACTTCACTGAACTTCATTTTATCATTGGAAACACGTTGACAACACATACAATACAAAATACAAAGAAATGCTAAGATTCGAATATTGTATTATTTTTGGTGTCCAGATTGTATACCATGTTGGATTTATTGTATTATATATCTTTGTTGTCACTTATCATTGGCGGACCTAGACGAAAATTCAAGGTGGTTTCTTGGTTTAGTTAAGTCAAAGAAATAAAATCGACGAGTCAATTAGTCAACCATATGAACTATTTTTGAAAATTATTTGAAAAAAATCATATGAACTAAATTAATGCATTTGATCGATGCAATAGATAATCAAAATGAAAAACAATATAGGTGTAAGTGCAAAGTTCAATATAGATTTCATATGTTATAAATCCAATGAACCAATCTTTTTAATTCATTTTTTTATAAAAAAAATCAACTTTCAACATTTTTATAAAAATTAAATATCTTGCAAACCGTTAATCGTTACGCGAAAAAAATCATACAATCGCGACGAGAATTAAATTATTTATCTATGGATATGCATTGCTATATACTTTCGACAAACTTCTTTTTTTCAAAATTTTCACCCAGAAAAATCATACGTGATTTGTAAAAATTACATGTGATTTGTCAAAATCACATGTGATTTGATTTTTACAAATCACATGTGATTTCTACAGATCATGTATGTGGTTTTTTTGGGCGAAATTTTGTAAACAATCGTTGAAAGTATAGAGAAGTGCATATCTATAGATATATAATTTATTTCTCGTCGCGATGGTGTATTTTTTGTAGGACCATAGAACAACCTTAACACTTAATGAATATGGCGTAATTCTAGTGAGAGAATGAGAGTAGAGAGAGAGAGTGTGAGGATCATCTATGTGTGAAATAAGAACATGATAATAACATAAATGAATCAACCAACCTCAAATGAGAGATTTACAAGAGTTTATATAGTGTCCAAGTCTAGGGCTTTACTAACTTTGGGCTTATACATATTTGGCCCCTAGACTTTGGAATAACATGAATACATGAACTAAATAACTTGAAATGATATACTATCGCAACCTATTACATGACTTAAATGACCGACACTTTTTATAAATAAAATACAATCCTAACAATCTCCCCCTAAGTGTCGGTTATTGAAGGTTGTGTGACGTCATCATCTTTGTCTTTAAACTTTAACATTCATTGCTCTGGACGTCTTTAAGAATCATTAGATAAGTCATAGTTCATTATTCATCGTTCTTTGTTCCTTCATGCTTTGTGATCTTTCATGATTGACTTTTCTTTGTTGTTTGTCGTTGTGGTAGATTCATCTGCCTTTCGTCACGTCTTTGTCTTTGATGGATAAACGTCTTTCCAATGCTCATACGTCTTTAGTCTTTGTCATACATACATTTGTTGTTCCCATTCTTTCACTTTGATCTTTGTCACTTTACTTTGTAGATTCTTCTTTTTGGCGTAGAATCTTTCTTTGACTGTTGCTATCTTTGATCTTTGTGAGAACTTTCCTTTGACTTTGTGATGTATGTATGAGCATGTGGAAACTAGTGTGGTAGTTGAACCTGCATAAAACAGTTAGCAATAAAACAGCCGGTACTTACAGGTTCGGAATTAGAGATTGTCAACAACATAGTGTGAAGACTCCTTCTAACCCTTACCATGGCCGTTCCTAATCGGATACCCCGAAAGGGCTTACACAGACATACCGAAGTACACCCACGATTAGGTGAGTCGCTGGAGATCACCCCATGACTGTAGACCATTTTGGAACCACCGCGAACACTAAGCGTAACCCATAAAGAATTACCGAAGTGACCTGCTGTCAGGGCTTCTTGATGTTGACCATGGCAGGAGTTTCCGTTCAATCATTGAGAAATACATAAGTAAATTCTCTCATAAACGTTCTGGCAGATTGCTAAGATCTGCGTAGGACTCGATAAACTACAACTGGTGTACATTGATGTAGAATCACTATTGTAGGAATGTTAAGTGTTCCTAAGAGATCTTTTAATGAAATCTCGGGGCTCTAGACTCAATAAGTGCACAATTGGTTTCCTATGCGGAGGCATGGAGCAGAGGGCCTCCTTTTCAATATCAACCATCTCTAAGAGACAGGTCGATAGATTACAAGGGTTCTCCGTGAGAATGAAACAAGTACCTTTTGAGAGATACCTGAGTGGCTAGAAGGTTTAAGTGCAGTGCGTCACTGGGTCCATGACGTCTTGTCTTCAATACCGGTGTCACTTTAGTAACAACCAGCAGCATATGAATTGAACCCGGTATCTGCCCTAAGGTTGAACATAAGGAGGGCTATTTCTTTTCACCTTTTTCATTACTTTTCTTTTTAATTCTTCAACCCCTTCTTTCCCCTCTCATTATTTTCTCCTCTTTTCATATCATACCTAAGGACTTCTAATTCTATCTATTGGAATTGTCCTTGGGTAGATCCCTCCGGCTCTGGCGGATCATAGGACGGTTTTTCCTAACCTTAGTCACCTTACATCACCATGATTATCCTATTGTTGCCATAAACCATTTGTTTGAAAATCTCTCAAAGTGTTTATGATTATAAAATACATTTTATTAACACTTTGGGAGTTTTGATTTCATTGAAGGACTCCCCCTTTACATGTGCTCATAAGTTTTTACGATAAATTTGCACATGTTGGGTAGAGTTGGCACTTTTTGAATTGATCTATTCTTAATAGACATATACACGAGGGACACGTTTACGTTGCTTAGTTAAACGGATCCATTATCAGCTTTTAGGTGATAACTAGCCCTAATAACTAACTTGAAGTTGTTAACATTCCTTAGAAAGGAAGTTAGACCGTCAAAGTATATATCTAAGAAGAGTTTCTCGAAACGGTACTTTCTACTCGGATAAATCCTTTCGAATACTAACTTTTTGTTTCGTCAATTCTTGGGTCAATTCTGAGTCTAAAGAGCTCGAGATTCTGCCACAAGCTTTAAACATCTTTGATCACATTTTAATCACGTCTTCTCCCCCTCAAAATAGCATTATCGTGATATTTTGATATCAACTGATAATAGAAATGCTTTTGGAGAGATAGACGGATTTTTTTTAGCTGAAAATGGAACATTTTGTATTTGAATACGTCCCCTCAAAACTCGCGATATGGTTTGTTGAGAATCATTAACCTTCTTTACAATTAGTTTAGAGGGAAGGAGTCTTCTTGAGCAAAATTCTGAAAAATTAATAAATTTCATATTTGTTGAATATTTGCATCAAGTTTTTTTGAAAAAAACAAAGATCTTCTCTTTGTTTGAATAGGAATGTCGCACTGAGAGTACAACAGTGTCCGTTTTTAGGAAAGTGCCACATTGTTAATGAAAATCATTTGGGCGTAGCACTTTCCCTCTTTGAAACTTGAGTTGGCCTGTAAGGTGTATGTGGAAACTAGAAGGGGGGTTGAATAGTTCACGTTTTTTAGTTTCTTTTATTTTTAGAAACTTAACGTGTAATCAATAGATATATACTTAATATGCAATAAATAAGAGAGTTAAGAACAATCAAAACCACAAACAATCGTTTATCGTGGTTCGGTCTACAAGGACTCTTTATTCCTTGGCTACTCCAGCGCCCGAGTATCACAACTCGAGAGTTAATCTCACTAGTCAACAAGCTCCCTTTAACACCGGTGGAAGAAACCTTAACGTCGCTTACACCAATCTTTTTCCGACACAAAGCTAAATTCGAGTTCTTTTACAAGTGGCACAACCACTCCCGTTTCAGCTATGTATTTTGAGGACTTAAAATACTAACCGATCACTCATATATGAATACACTCAATGAAACAATAATAAACAACACTAAGTATACACACTTTGTAACACTACACAAGTATTCCGACTTTGCTTGGAATGACTTGAATGAATTTGTATCTTCTTGGCTACAAAAAGAATCTCACAAGATGAAGTTTTACTGGAATATGTTAGATGTAGTATGAGAGTATATGCCAATGATATGTATTAAAGTGATGAGAGAATGAGCTGAATGGCTTGCTATTTATAGTGAAAACAAGATCAGTAGACACGGATCCGACGGAACAAACGTATGTTCGTCCTTGTTGTCTTTTGGGATCCGTGGATCCCTGGATAACTATCTTCCAAAATCTTAAAAATTTACCAAGATCTTACCATATCTTTCCATGGATACATTGAGTGTATATCTAACTCAAATTCTTACCATATCTCAATAAGATCAAGCTACATACAAGAGAACATGATGCTATGAATGAATGTAATAAAATTTCCTAAATATGAATCAAAAACATTTTAACTAGAAGTAATAAGACAAGTTAAAGTATGTTTATGTCTAAACAAAATGTGTAAATACTTTAAACTCATGTTTATAACTTGTTGCTAAACTTTAACTCTTAATATTTTGGTCGTAACAAACATGGTAAAAGATTCGTAAAATATAATAACGTTTTAGGACGAAATATTTGTATTAAAATCTCCCCCTTTTTGTTTATGACGAAACATAAGATTATATTTTAGGCAACTAGTGTATGAACAAGATGTTAGTCTTTAGAACATTGTTTGATGAAGTTAGTTTTATTTTACATTTTAATGAATTTTGTTTTAACAAGTGTTTCCCATTTTGTTAAGTTTAGACTTATGGTGTATTCGTGGATAATGTGGAAATATTAAACACGCATACAAGTAGTTGGCAATTATAGTATAGATATTCTCCCCTTTTTGTCGAACAAAAAGTAGAGATGCGCTTCGGAAGTTTTTGTAATCCTTTGGTACCTAGCTCTCCTTTGGACCATTACCCCCTGTTGGGTGCCAAAGAGATGATTGCATGATTTTGAATGCACAAAAAAAGGTTAAGAGTGAAATGTATAACCAAGAATATAGGAAAGCATTTGTTATTACTTTTGGTAAAAACATATAAGTTTGGACTTATAAAGTAAACTCTTGGTGACAAAGAAAAAGAAAAAAGACTAACTAATACAGAAGTAAATAAATAAATAGTTACATTTAAAAAAGAAGGTCTAATAGTCCTAGAAAAAGAAATGAAAACTAGTACATGAAGAGAAGATCTAGGGTTAGAGAGCGATTTGCTACTTTTTCTTATGGTGGGTTGGATAGGTGTAGAGTTAATCGCCAAGGATGTGATTGAGTATGAACCTCATATTTCCTCGGTGAGGTTGAGGAGATCGATATGACCACCTTTCACTTATGTGAGTCGGTTCACGCTCACTATGGTCAACATTTATTGTGGAAAGTTAGGTGGGGAGAGGGGAGGCCTCGTTTTGTTGTGGTGGGTTGTTGTTGTTGATTGAGTTGATGTGGTTGATGTTGGTGGTGGTTTTTTTGGTGGATGGAGGGATGCTTCACGAAGTGG
>LBNU01032422.1:5904-24510 GCA_014162995.1 Artemisia annua
GCATTCAGATACCCCAATATTCTTTGTAATCAAAGGCACACCCAAATACTTCATTGGCAATTTCCCAACTGCAAAAGGCATAACTTCCAATATCTTCTGTTTTTCAACTTCAGACACACTCCCAAAGAAAATTGTGCTCTTATTCATATTGGGAACAAGACCAGATACATCACTAAATTCCATAAGACCTTCTTTAAGTACTTCCACAGACTTATGATCACCATTGCATATCATCAACAAATCATCTGCAAAACATAATTGAGTAAGATTCAATTCCTTGCAGCCCCAATGGTACTTAAATTGCTGACTTCTATTCACCTTTCTTTGTATAATCAATGTGAGAATCTCCATAACTAGTGTAAAAAGGTATGGAGACATAGGATCTCCTTGCCTCAAGCCCCTTCCACTTTTAAAATACCCATGTCTCTCACCATTTATGCATATGGAGAAAGCTGCACTAGTGACACAAGTCATTATCCATCCAATCATTTTCTTATGGAACCCAAATTGAATTAAGATCTGTTTTAGAAAACCCCAGTTCACAGTATCATATGCCTTTGCAATATCAATTTTGAGAGCACATCTTTTTGGACCATTCTTCCTATTATACCCCTTCAGAAGATCCTGAGTAATAAGAAGATTATCTTGAATTAATCTACCGTTCACAAAAGCACTTTGATTCAGACTCACCAACTTATCCAGCACCCTCTTGATTCTATTTGTTATTATTTTACTGATACACTTGTAGATTATGTTACAGCAGGCAATAGGTCTATAGTCTGTTACTTTATTAGCTTGATGAACTTTTGGAATCAGCGTAATCAATGTAGCATTCACTTCACCCAGCAACTTAGTAGACTTGAAAAACTCTTTCAGTGCTTCACAAACATCATCACCAATAATCCCCCAACTTTTTTTTTTAAAGAAGACAGCTGTAAACCATCAAGATAATCTAAAACGATAAGTGCTCGTTTGATTGGTTAAGCTAAAACGATAAGTGTACGTACACATTCGATTCGTTTACGGTTATATCTATATCGATTCAAAGTTCAAATGATTAGTCCGAGTAATTTTCAATGAAACGAATAAATATGAAGGTTGCTTAGTTATGGAACCCATTAGTGTCTTAACATCATGTCGTTTAACCCTATCTATCAAAACAAATAAAGTACAGTACTTTTTATTATTCTTACCTGTATGGTTCCTATGTTCTTTTGATTTTCGGTTTTTATGAACACCCTTAAGGTAATAGAGATATAGATATCAATATCTAATACCATTATGGAAAGTGAACATCATTTGTGTTTTTAGCGAGATATTTAATCGACGTGTCTTAGGAAAAAGAGTTAGATGTGACAAATTTGATCATTATTATATGGTATGTTGCTTGGTTTGAGCATTATATTTGCAAAAGTGCATATGTAGAAGGCCCACCATATGATTATGCTCCATTTTATCAAGTACCATTTTGGTAGAATTGACACCAGCATCATTTTAGAATTTGAACATCAAAACTGTCTATTAATGTTTACATTTTTTTGTTTCCCTACGAATTAATTACATCTAAATACATTACAAAGTGCCAACTCTTCTCAAAAGACAAGATTAAGCACTACTATACTTACGGTACTACAACTATATTTTTATTTAGAGACATGTTGAAGGTCTAAATTGGGATTTAAAGACATACTTGACCGATATTTAAAATTAAAATTTAGTGACACGTTATTTCAGATAATTGTCATCCACAATGAGAGGTATGCGAACAGGTGTAATGGTGTATAATCCATAATTTTTTATAATAATAATAATAATAATAATAATAATAATAATAAATAAAGGTTTTATCTTTTGGTTTAGTCATAGTGTTTTAGTAGTTGATGTCTATATGCCATTATGAGGTTCATAATCCTACACTTCTTTGTAATTTAATGCATAGTGATAGTGCATGTGTTTTGATATAACACTAAACTTGTAGGAAGATCATGTTCATGCGTAATAGAAATAGGTTTATACAAGGAAAAAAATTATTAGTTGGTTATTTGCATAACATGTAAGTTTTAAATACCTATAAAAAGCTTAACGACTACTACAATACACACTGTACCTCAAACTAATCGTAACAGAAATACGTAGGTTTTATCAGAATCCCAAATAAAAGATCTTGTTTATTTACTCCGTAGAAATTTGCATTTAATTCAATGCTACTAATACGTTTATTACAATGATTGGTTACAACGAGTAATGAATTATAGACGACCAATAAAGTAACTTATGACACTCGTATATATATATATCGGGTTTTCTTAACAACAACCCATAGGGTGTTGTATAAGCCTTCCATAATTAAAAACATTTCCATGTATGAACTTACATGATATTAATACATACCTTATTGAAACTCACTTACCATAATTATATTTGTTTAAATCATGTTTATAGAAACGTTTAGTTCATGTTTAGAAATGTTTTTAATTAAGGAAAGCTTAAAAAAAAACCCATAGGGTTGTTGTTAGCAAATGCTAGAACGGACGAAAATAGTTACCACCAAATCGTCAATTGTACGTGGAAATTTTTGCATATGTAATGCTAAAATATATGACAAGAGTTCCCACAAAAATCATCAATGACACCTTGAAGTAAATACATCTTCAACCTTCAGTTGGGCTTGTTTGGTGCCAGATCACAAAATTCTCCCTTTTTCTTTTAAGTTAAGTTATTATACTTGAGAATTAAACTCCGATACATACGTAACTCACTTAGATAGAAAAATTACTATGTAGATTTTCTTAAATTTTATCATAGACCCAAATGCTACCTTCTCTATTTTTTTGTATCATACGATCAACATGTTATATTTGGTTATTTATGTATAGTAACCAATCAAAAATACTTTTATCTTGTAATCCGCAACTAGAATTTCAAAATTAATAAGACAAAAATAAAAGCATGGTTACTTTTTAAAAAAGTGTGTAAATAAATGGGCAAATGGCACAAAAAGTTACATTTCAAGTCTACAGTCGCTGCCACCACCACCAATCATCGTCATCACCACCAACCCTGTCCATCACCACCAACATCTCCCTTTTTCTTTTAAGTTATTATACTTGAGAATTAAACTCGATATATAACTCACTAAACTAGAAAAATTAATATGGTACACGGTCATCAAATGGGTAACATTCATAGGCGCAGGTGGAGGAGAAAAGGGGTGAGTTTTCTCACAAACATCAGCAACCTCACTCCTACTAGCCCCATTACCCTGACGACTTCTCTTCCGCACCAAACGCTCGATCAAGAGAACTTGGTTCTCCGCATCCTCCATCTCATGATCGGATGGCGGTACCTTACCCTCTGACATGGATGGAGGAGGAGGAGGATTACCACCGACGTCAGGGTTCATAGGAAGAATGACCAACTCAGAAGCAACGGTTACACCCTCATCATCAAATCTGACAAGCATAGAGATAACATCTATCACTGCAAAAGAAGAAAGAAAGCTTATTTGACGACGCCATTTGGCTGCCACATATGAATGGCGCGAGCTACAAAGTGATGATACCCCTTACTCTAATGCATTCTTTTCCATTACTCCCATATAAAAATAGAGCAATAATACGAAGACCTAAAATACATGACTTCTAAAATCATCATTATGTGGTATGGGTACCGGTAATGGATCAGTGCAATTGCAAACAATACTCCAAATGCCTGTTTCCGAAGAGTAAGTTTGTATTTGAAAGCGATTGTCATGAGTAATGCTTGTAGCATGCAGGACTTTGTAGTGAGGTGACTTGGTAGGATCAAAATCCATACTTGTAAAATGCCAATGATGCAGTTCATTATAAAGGGGTTGTGGAAGCATCTTAAACATATTAATGGTTGGATTGTATACGTAATACTTACGATCGGGTGTTATAACACGGCATAAAAATAACCCATTGTGCGACTGCATAACAGTAGCAATAGGATACTCATAGTCAGGTTCAAACCAAGTAACTTCCAACCGAGGTCGAATTCTGATATCCAACGACGCGAAACCATATTCGTCCATGAGAGAATCAAGCAGAATACAGAGACCAGAAGGAGGATCGATGATAGGTATCCGGCTCCGACGCTCGATGAAAGCAGCATCTTTAATAAGAGATAGCCAACGTTTGGATACGAATTTAAAGAGAACAAGTGAGAGAACAGGTAACCTAACTAAGATTTCGCTTAACAGGTCGTCATCAGACACGACAGTATGCACGGACAAAGGGAGTTCCTCATTACCTCGGAGTGTATTTGGAGAAAGTTCCCATAAATCTCTAGCAGTTGTTTCTGTGAAAGACATTTTAATGATAAGGGTTAGGGACACAATTAAAATTACAAACAAGTACAATGCTTAAATATGCTTAAACAAACACCCTTAACAATATATATACTNCACTTCCACCACTATCCATGTTAATTGCGCAAATATTAGGGTTAATTTAATTTGGGGGGAAGTAGCAATTAGGGTTCTTAGGGTTAATTTTGGGGGGAAATAGTAGATGATTTTATGTGTTTGTGTTTATGTTGTGTCAGTTGGTAAACAGAGCTATGTGCGACTGGCCCTTGGTTTAGTTTACACGAGGATGTGAGCCCGCGCGTTGCGGCGGGGTTTTTGTAAATGTAGGTTGCTTTCAAAGAAAGAGCAGCAAAGTTACTAATGGTTGTATGTGTGAAATATGATCAAGTAATGAATGTAACTTTAAATTTTCAAACAAAATGGAAACCTTCAATAGGTAAGCGTATCATATATATTCTCTCGGCTCACTAAATGAACACCTTTTGGGGCAGAAAATACGCAAACCAAACGCCCTTGATGGGTTGAAAATAAGCTAAACCAAACGGCCCTGCTGTCTGTAAACATGCAGCACCAAACATCCCTTTTGTGCATAAAAATAAACAAACAAAATGCAAGTAGAAAAATTAGCAACCAAATGTACCCTTTTGTGCAGAAAAATCAGCAACCAAATGCACCCTTTCGGGCTGAAAATAAGCAGATCCAAAGTCAGTCTTCCGGACTCAAAATAAGCAGACAAAAACATACCTTCATGATCTTTGTTACCCCTCCAATAACTTCACCGTTGAGTAATAAACTCTTGAGACAAATCAATATCACTCGTACAATGGTCCTAGATGCAGGCGTTAAACCTGATACAGATGCAACAAATTTACCATAATAAACAAAGCCTAACATTCTTCAACCAAAGAAAAACTGGAAACCTTAATGTTTAATTGCAAGTAGTTTCAAAATTTATTGCCTGTAGATGCATACGACACAAATAAATTTGGACACGACATAAATGATCAACGATAGGACCCAAAACAGATATAACATAATGACCATTGTGCCCGTTTGGACAACCATACCTGCTGTTATAACTGCTCATAGCAGTTTCAGATGCTGCAACAGCATCAAAAGCGATAGTGGCAGCATTTGCATCAACCGAGAGAGTATCCGAACCCTTAACAACAACCTGCTGCAAACAGTTGAGGTAAATGCATGTATTTCGTATTATTAGTAGTTATTTAGCTCATATTTGTTAGTGTACCATGTTTAAACTTAATATCTGGTTCATCACAAATTGCACCCAGAAAGAAAAAAAATTGTCTCTTTTCCTCCTACTTGTCGGAGTTGGCATAGCATCAGTGACGGATCTTCAGCTCAATTTTGCTGACACAGTCCCCTCACCTTTTAATTAAATAAAGCACCTAATTTACTCAAGCTGGCAAAGCTTATGAGGCAGCGGGTCTTATGCCATACATCTTTATTAGGCATCAAATTAAACATGTTAATTCCACTTTTAAGAAGAAAAAAATACAATCGCCTGATTAGAAAAGAAAAAGGGGAACACCCGATGGGACTCGAACCCACAATTGCCTGATTATAAGTCAGGCGCCTTATCCATTAGGCCACAGGTGGTTTTTCAAGTTAAATAAATCTACTAACTACATTTTATTTTAAAAAGTGAAGTGGCTTGATTAATGAATATTGCAAATAACTTTACCCATCGGCTCTGTCACAATAGCTTCACCAAGACAGCTGCGCGGCGGGACGTTTGAATACAAAATTATTGATTTACGTGTTTTTCAGAACAATTGCAAAATCTCTCTTTCAGTTTGTGTCCTCTGGAGCTGCTTCCACGAAATTGCATGTCTCTCTCTTAGACGCAAGCATATATGCATCTTCAAACTGGCACAATGTATATGCACATCTTCAAACCCAACTGACATCAAAGAGTTTAGAAGACAACTATGTCCGGAAAGATCAAGAATATATAATTTGTGATTCAAAGATACATACATTCGCAAAAGCAAACGTTCAAGGCTATGAAGACAACCCACTAACTGTCCACATACCATTGCAAAGCATAACGCCTACAATTTTCTGTCTAAATATTTCCACACGAAGAACGCCTGCTATCCTGTCCTCTGTTTCCTGATAATACAGCCGTATGCATTAGCAAATGTATTGTCTAAGAGATTGGTACTTTCTTATCATATGACAATAAGTTTAACATATAATCAAGCTCAGTTACATTGTGAAGATTGGTATGTGTAAGAGCTACATGATCGTTGGATGCCATGTTGTTACCAAGAGTAATTAATCTTTCATTAATATGCTGAACAACTGCATCATGCGGGCTGTTCCTTATCTATTGGAGGTCTGTAAACGCATTAAAACATATGAAAGTGAGATTGATAATTGAAGAGTTTGTCAGGTAAGCCATATAAATAAAAGTTGATTATGACCATACTTGTCAACTTAAGTGAAAGACGAATATATTAGACTAAGTAATATCAATTTGTTGAAGCTCAAATAAATTTAGTGTCACTTGCCGAAGCCGAAGTTGGGAGATACAGTTTACCATTCAAATGCTAATTTGCAAATTACTAAATTCAGCACTGATGTAAATTGGCGTACTTTTTTCTTATCCGCAATGTCGGTTTTGAGAAAGTTCTAAACAGAGCATATCCTATAATGATGTCAAATGTTAAAGAAAAAAATGTAACGGACTATCAAAAGGGGCAAACAATTTGGGGTCTATATGTCGGTAGAACTTACTTCTTCAGGGCTACTGATCTTTGGAGAACGGTGTTTGATTCTCGGCTTTGAAGGAACAATTGATTGACATATGGATTCCCTGCACATAAATAAAAAGTATCAGCTACAATGTAGTTGCATTTCGTTACCAATACAGGATAAAGCATCTAAACTTCACTCAACTGTATTCCAGTTTTTTTCTTAATATATGTAAAATATCTTGTTATTCTAATGAGCAACGTTGTACTAATCTATAATTATAATAGCTATATTAAATTCCTCATGCATCATATATTTTTCACATTGTTTGCGCCCTTATCTTTTTAGAAACATCTCTAAAACTTGATCCCAGCCAATTTTCAGGACTCGTCTACCATATTACCTGCCATATTTCCTGTGTTAAATGAGCTCAATCCCGTAACTGATTACGGGTTACTTGCAACACAATAAAATCCCCCACCACTCATAATAACAACTTAATTGTTTCTTTTGATTGTTCCGTTACACTTTTCTATTAGAATGGTCAGCTAAAGCCATTTATGGTCAGGAAAATACTACTGACAACAACATATATAACACCCAAAGTTATGCAGAATCTTCATGAGAGAACATAGCTTACCACCTTATCTAGGTGTCCAAGACCTGAATTTTGATCCTTTGGGTCAACGTTATGTTCATCCCTTAATATCGCCTGCACCACAAACATTCAGCTGTTGTTAATTGGAAGCCTGACATTTTTTACCCAATAATGTTGTTACGTTTACAATTATAGGTTGCCATTTTTATCATTTGGGTAAATGTAGTACATTAGAATAAGGTTTTTATAGAAATTAGACCAAAGTTTTTCTCTTTTAATAAGAATTTAAATATATGTCATCGGCTGTTATTCACTACACATTACACAACCCCTAAAATTCGTTTCAGAGAGTGGTTGGGATTGCCATATCAAAATAGACCCCAAACATATATTGCAGGCAATGATATGCTTCACTTCTTCACTGGAACCCATAAACATATATACTTTTACATACCTGTGTTAATGGTGATAGCCGTGGGCTCACACCACCCTCACGCTCCATGTGTGCAATTGTGTAGCAATTCTCAACTTCTTCTACCACCAAATATTGCAGGCGATTCAGAGTTCTGCATGAACAAACTCGAAAAGTCAATCACAAAACAAACATTAAAACCAAACAATCTCATATCTATATCCAAACACACCCAAATCCAAATCTCCACAAAACAGCAATATAAAAAAAATATAAATATCCAAACTTTGTACGAAATTCTCACTTAATAACATAAATTAGACCGATTATAACCTTCCTAAATTTTTTGATAAGCTCATTTTTTCAGCCTTATGAGCTTATTCACTTGAGCTTAAGGACTTTATAAGCTCATAAGCTCAAATGGATAACCTCATAAGCCCACAAAACTGAGTTTATCAAATTTTCAGTAACCTTCTAACTCCTATGTCCATCAAATAAGCTTAGAAAAACAAACCCTAAAGTCATAATAAGCTCATAAGACAAAAAATATCAGCTTATGATATACAAACCAAACCAAATACCCCCATAAGCCCAAATGACTTATTGTTTTCTTTTGACACCTATTAACCTTGAATCTAAATTTTGTTATAAAGACAGATCCACACTTATTTATGTCAATTGCAGCCTAAAAGATGACTAAAAAAATCCATTAGACGTCAAATAGATTACCATACTTCCATTCGAATCATTCTTGAAAAAACTATGTCAAGTTTAAAACTTTAAAGTACCTTATAGGTGGACGGGTTCTTTTAGACATCTATTTCTTCAATTTAAACAGTTAATAAACATTACTTAGCAGTCATTTGTCGAACAATGCACATACATCGCCTACGTACAACGATTTAGGAGACACAATGGATAGCTTTGTTGCAGTTCTAAAGCAAGTAGGCAGCCCCAAAGAGTGTACCAAAAACTACTTATCCGGATTTTCTGATAGCTATCTAATCCTAATTATTTCACACATCAAATAAGACTTTTTCAAGCCAAATCAACATCTTCCTTAACTGAAAAGATAAAAGAAAAAAAATAGCAATAAATCTTTCTTGAAATACCCTTAACATTGCTCTAGTGAACACATACTTTGCAATAAACCTTTCCTACTTCATTTTAACCATAGAGAAGGAAAGCATACCATACCCCTAAAATCGCCTCCCGGCACACTCCATAGGTGCAATCTGACCCTGCTCACTTGTCACAACAGATTCAAACCCATTCGGCATGTTAACAGCCCCATTAGTATGACTCATTCAAAGAGCCTGCACAATATATAAGTCTAACAATCACCACAAACAACTTTAACAAACGCAAACAAATTACACCAGCCTAAAAGGGCTTATTTATAAGTATAATAAGTAAATATAAACAATCCCAAACACAACTTAAGTAAACTGAAAAAAAAAGNGAGGGTGGGTGCTTTGCTGACACTCGCCTAACACACTACAAATATAAAGAGAGGTAAATTTGTAATGGTATATATACACACAGGACTTGCATTTCGACTGTTAGATTGAGGCTTCACAGACGTTTTGTTTGTTCCACTCAAGGTTAGTTTTCTGGTGTTGATCATGGCTAAGTATTCTTGGCTAGCGATTATGGCACGACAGAAAATGTGGAGTGTATAGATATTCTATTATTTGTTAAATATTTTAAACATCTTTGAGGAGGCTTATTTTATTACAAATCCTTACGATCTTTCCGGTACCAATTTCTACTGTCTCGATCTAACATTTGATGAATTCAAGTGTTAAACTTAGTAGTAGTACCTTATAAATCTTACAATGGTTTGGTGATAATTTTATGCATTTTAATCCTTCCAATATTTAAATAGTCACTAGGCTTACCGCGCATTTGGATATATGTCAACTTTTGGGTTATTATTTCATCTGTATAGATTTATACAAAATTCACGCAGAGGAGGATGATTTAAGTCAGTATGTAACTATCCACTTATTGGGGTCCCTTCTTCACTTCTTTTTTTCAGTTGCTGCACACTCGTTGGAAGGCTTCGACACAGTACCAGCTGCGCTTCGTAAGATACCTACCATCGCACAACGAAATCCCTTGTACGCAGCCTTCCGTGCACTAAACGCTGTGATTCTCCGATGTCTCGCCACCTTTAACCTTTTACTTCTTTTACGTGCGCAGTCTGGATCTCGTGCGACGACTTAATTGAAATGACCCATGAGTCACCCATTGTGCCCCTCTTTCCAACTCTGACCAGCGCCACCTCTGGCCGCTGCCTCTCTTTTTGTTGTGCATCCCTCTTTGTGGTTGTTTTCTTCTCCTTCTTCTCCTCTTCAATTCTCTTTCTCTTTGCTCCTCAACTCTTTCGGAACTCTCTCCCGTTCATGTGTCAAGCACTGATTTCATCAGCACGCCTTACATGGTATCTTTCTTCCTATTTTTTATACATAAACTTGTTTGCCGTTGAACAACCCAGCACACCCACATGTCGTCCTACCCTGAACACCCCTGTCGCCTCGCTGCCCCCCATGCTTTCGGCTCGTCCTCCTTTCCCGCCCTCTTTCCAACATCGCACCCTCCGCCTCCTCGTTTTCCCACTGTCCATTCGCTTCCCCCCCACTCCCATCCTCATGCCCCCCCACCTGCCAGCCTCTCAACGTTTCATTGCTGGTCTGTTTAACATTCGTCTCCACCTTTCGAGATGTGATTTCAACCCTCTTACCCATCTCTACCAGGCCCTGAGCCTTCAGTTTTAGTTCGGTACGTACAGATCATTCGCGAAGTATTCAACTCCCACTAAAGGATTTTCTCATCCGGTTTACGCGTCAACGAAATTCACTCCCACTCCTTACCCACGCCAACCACATCACCTTAACACCTCCCTTCGTCCGACCAACTGCCCCACTATCAGACCAAGTGCGTCACTAGCCACGCGCGGCTCCTTTCCCCACTTTGCCCCCCTCACTTGCGTGTTCTCCTTGCCTCCATCGTTGTTTCACGCGCCTGCACCCGCTCCCAACCCCCATCTTCGGTGACCCCCCCACAACACATTGTACTTGAACGACCATCGGGCCCCCGCCATCTTATCCCATCTCACTGTCGTTTTATTATTTCATTGTGTGTGGAAAGTGTGTGTGGGGTACTTTCCGGTACATTATTTTTAAACATCAACGTGGGTCATTAGCCATGTGAAGTAGCGGTTCCCTTCACCCTCACCACACCAGGTGCACACGTGGACAGGACAGGTGGACAGCGGCCGAGACACGTTGCCCTGCACGCTGAATGTGTCTTGGTGCGCGCGTGTGACCCCTGGCCTTTTTTTTTGCCAGTGTCGAATTTCAACCCTTAGATGTGCACCACCTTTCGCGGCCCGAGGCCCCTGCCCCGCCCGCCTCTGTTGTCTCACGTGGTTCACGCGGATCCAGGTGGTAAACGGGTTCCCCCGGACCACCGCACTGCCTTCTCCCCACCGTTAAACCTTGCTGGGTCAACCCGCCGGATGAAACACGGGCCCATGCTCAGGCTTCGCACCCCCGCGCGCGTGCCAACGGTTCCACATCCATCCTGCAACATCATATCTCCGACACCATAATGGTCTGCACACGTGGACAACCCCCACAGCTGAGGACTTCCGGTGGTCCCCCCCCCGGTACACCTACCACTCCCCCCTTGTGGGTGCGTCCCCATTAAAGCCTTTTAAAAGTTTACACAACAGTGCCTACCATACTACATCGTCCCACACCCATTTGTGCATTACTCTTGATCCGTTTTATTTGTGCGAACCTCACTCGTTACGTTTGTCAGCACACTCCTTATACACCATACTACCGGGCAATTGCTGCCAATAATTGCCTTTTCAAACCGACCAATTAAAAAGCCCGAAAATAAAAATGTGGTATTGACCTTAGACCCGACTGTCCTCCCACCTCACACATCTTGGCTTTTTTGTTGATCCGCTCCGATCAACCATGCACTGGCTGCTGCTCCGACCCGTCTACGCATTCGGGGATCTACAGTGTTTGTGTGAGTGTGGTTACTGTCGATTGAACAGTGGAAGGCCATATTAATCTTTGTGGTTTGGATGGGCCCATCTTGTTCCCGATGCTACTCAAAGAATGTGTAGCAATTGGAACAAATGGCTCATCCCAAACCACAAAAGGAATTAAATATGGCCTCACTGTCATCGACAAGTAACCACATCAACACAAACACTGTAGATCCCCCGAAATGTAGACGTCGGAGCCCGCAGCCGGGGCATGGTTCATCGAGGCGGAAACAAAAAGGAGGTGTGAGGGAGGAACAGTCCGGTAATAGGTATAATACCACATTTATTGTCGGTCTTTAATGGTCGGTTGAAAAGCAATATTGGCCAGCATGCCCGGTCTTTATATAATGATATAATTAGATGTCTGACAAACGTAATGTTAGGTCGCACAAATAAACGGATCAATATTAATCGCACAATGTAGTATATATGTATAGCACTTTAAGACTAAAAGGCTTACATGGTTAAGCACCCACAAGTGGGAGTAGTACCGGGTGGGTGACCACCCGGGAAGTCCTCACTTGTGGTCCACTTGCAGACCATATTGTTCCGGAGATATATTGCAATGATGGATTTGAACCTTTGAGCCACTCGCTGCGGGGGTTCGAATCCTGAGCATGGCCCGGTTTTCATCCGGCTGTTACTCCAGCAAGGTAACTTGTGTGGAGGCAGTACGGTTTCCGGGGGAAACCCGTTACCACCTGAGATCAGCGTGGACCCGGTTAAGACAACATAGTCTGGCGGGGTGGCGATGGGGCCTTCGTTGTCCGCGAAGGTGGTCAGTTCTAAGTTGAAATTTACCTTTCAAAAAAAAAGGCAAGGTCACCACTCCCTCACCATACACATCAGCGTCAGGTCAACTTTCTCTCTCCTCTCACTTTCCTTCACCACTCTTCACCTTTTAGAGGGTAAGTGAACCTCTAACTTCACATTTCATTAAATACCCACTTTATAAAAATAATACCCCACTAAATACCCCACACACACTCACACACAAAATAAAAAAATAATAAAACTAAGTGAGATAGGATAGATGGACGGGGTGGGGCCCGTTTTCTCAGCTTTTACAATTTGGTTGTGGTTTCACCGAATATTGTTTTGGGGCTTGTGCATGGCGCGTGAAACAAGATGGAGGGCAAGGGAGAAACGCATGAGGTGGGGCCAAATGGTGAAATGATCCCTCTCTTGTCTAGTAGCGCACTTTCTTCTTTAATTGATCATGATCGTACTATAATTTAGTTTAATTTTACTTTTCTTTTTTCTTTTTAGTAGTTTAATTAATCTTACTCTTTAAACTATAGAAAATCCATTAGTGTTTAGGTTGAACTACTCATTGCGAATGATCTGTACTTACCTAACTAAAATTGAACGGCTACATTGCCCATTAGAGATAGTATAATATGTTAAATCACTATTTATAAATTTTAGACTATATAAAATAACACATCAATAAACTAGAGCATGGCATCTTTGGTTTGCATGATGATTTTGTGATTTTGGGGTAATCGAAGTTTACCATGTCGAAATATGATGCTTATTTTCCGATTTTGCAACATATGTCGTTGGAAATGAGTACCGAGGCCGAAATCATGGTTGCAGCTAAGTTCGACATTTTGTTTCCATTTTAATTGGAAGCGACATGTTCGGGTGCTGTTTTTCAACGGCAAACAATATTATAAAAATAGTAATAAATATTTACCATAAGTCGTTGCATTATAAACTCATGCTTACACATAATTTTAGATATCACTAAAAGAGTAAGGATCAAATGAGAAATATAATTAAGATGAGAAGAATGAGAAGAAACTACAACCACAAATATTAGATGCATCCACAAAAATAGATGCATCTCCCTATTATTTCTCTTTCATTATTTAAAATATGTGGCCACAATTTTTTCTCATTCTTCTCATTTCAATAATTCTTCTCACTAGATCCATACTCATCACTAAAAATAATAAAAGTTAAAGTTGCTCTTATACATCCGTGAGAATCACAGCTTAGTGTCACGGACTTGTCTCTACAAGGTCTTCTGTGCGGCACTTAGTCTCTACTAAGCTCAGCCTTACTCGAATACTCAACGATGTATGCAACTAAAGAAAGCTTCGAAGAAGGGAACAAGTGGAATATGGAAAATGCTTTGTATTACTTAGAGAACTTTACACAAGAGAGATTACAAGTGATTTTAGAGGTGATCTCTACAAATAAGGCTACATCTATATATACTAGTATGTACATGGTTCTAGAAAGTTTTACGGAAAGCTTCTAGGATTTCCATAAGCTTCTAGTAAGTTTCTAAGAGGTTCTAGAGCTTCTAACACTTTCCATCCTCTTCCAAGGGCTTCCAAGATTATCCAAGCTCTTCCAAGAAAAGTGTGGAACAATCTGGAATCTCGAACATCCTTGTAAATAACTATATCGAGTAGGCGGGTCGTGACATCCTCCCCCACCTAAGCTCGCGACGTCCTCGTCGTGCCTTTCTTTCAACACCGTTGGATCTCGTACATGGCGTACCTTGAAGGGTATACTTGATTCTCCTTTGGCTTCTTCCATGATTGATCCTTGTCCGTGTTTCGTAACACGACTTCTCCTCCTTGCACGTCTTCTACCTTTGCAACAACTCTCTTGTGTATGTTGCTCGGGTAAGACACTCGATAGTGCGCCCCTAAACTCCTCAAGGACATCTTTGGTGTCTCTTGATGTCTCTACGTCGCTTGATATACCGCTCGTATCTTGCTTCAACTCCTTGAAGCCGCTCTCGAGTTGCATTGCGGACATCATCATGGGGCCACTCTTTGTGCCTCTCTCCATTGTCACCATGCACACTCGACCTTTATCTAAAATGCACAATGTGTTAGTAAACGTGATGAGAATGGCTTGTACCTTATCGAAGAATTCCATCCCAAGTATGAGTTTGTAATCATCCATAGGAACGACCGATAAGTCTAACTCTCCTTCCCATTCCCCGATCTTAGCCTTCACGCCTCGTGCAACCCCTCTAATTGGTTTGACATCTCCGTTTGTAGCTTTGATCCATCCACTATCCTCCATCGTCTTAAGCCCAAGTCTCTTAGCTTCATCTACCGAGATAAAGTTATGAGTTGCTCCCGTATCGACTAAGGCTCTTGTGGATATCCCGTTTACAATTGTACTCACGAATCCAAGTCTATTGGCCTTCACCTTTGACTTTGTCCTCGGTTTACCCTTGGTCTTTACCTTAGGTGCTTGTTTGCTCTTAGCCTCTATCTTGGACGACATCACTCTCACTTTGTTTTTTGCCTCAACCGTGGGCAACTCCTTCCTTGCATTAATGGCATTGAGGATTCGCAACGATCCCATGTGCGCATCCTCTTCCTCACACGGACTCTCTTCCGTATTTGCCATCATAGCTTGAAAACTCATTTTCTTAGGACAATCTCGCGCTCTATGTGGTCGATCGCACACGAAACACTCAATACTCTTATATGGTGTTTTCTCCTTTCGTTGCGATCTTCGTGCTCCATCATCCCGATCTTGGACTCATTTCTCTCCCCCACCTTGCTCATCACAACTATCTTCATTTGTGAGTTTGCGCGACCTCCAATCTCCAAGGTCAATAAGTGCCTATGCATGCGCAATAGCTGTTGCAAGGTCTTGGACTCCTCGTCTCTCCAACTCCGTCTTGGCCCATCCTTGCAAACCATCAAGAAAATAGAAGAGAGAGTCTTGGTCGGAAAGATCCGGAATCTCGAGTACAAGAGTAGTGAATTCTTTGACATACTCCCGAATCGTTCCGGAATGCGTAAGTTTGCGAAGTCGACTCTTTGCTTCGTGCTTAGCATTCTCTGGATAAAATTGTTTCCTCAAGTCACGAACAAAATCGGCCCAAGTATTGATGGTACACGTACCTCGTTCGATATCTCCATATCGACGTCGCCACCATAACGTTGCGGTGTCCTTTAAGTAGCGTGTCGCCGTCTTTATCTTTGATGCGTCGTCAACTATGTTGACACCCTCCATGTATTGCTCCATCTCCCATAAGAAATCATCAACCGCCCTAGCCTCTCGCTTTCCCATGAACGGTGATGGTTTAGGGACCTCCAACTTTGGAGCAATGTTGCTAGTGTTACTTCCCCCACTAGCCATCGATCGCTTGCACAATACCATATCCGTTTGCAAGCGTTCAATGGTTTGATGAATGGCGGAGATCTCTTCTCCAACCTCCTTCCGCAACTTCATGATCTCGCCCATGAACATATCTCTTAAGTCATGGATCTCACGTCTCAAGTCACCGCTAAGAGTATTGATGACCACCCTAAAGTCATCCTCATGCCCTTGAACTCGGAGTCAAGACCTACCAAGCCCTCAACTTGGTTCTTCAACTCCGTCAAGGATGTCTCGACACCCGTCATCCTCTTAGCTAAACTTGCTACCGTGTCTCTAGACACACCTCTACTCCTCTTGTCTCCTTGGCGAGACTCTTCCCGACCACGGTTCTCATCAATCAAAACACCACTTCCACCACCCACACTCTTGTCACCTTCGGTCGCCATCTTTTTGAATCAACCTGGCTCTGGTACCACTTGTCACGGACTTGTCTCTACAAGGTCTTCCGTGCGGCACTTAGTCTCGACTAAGCTCAGCCTTACTCGAATACTCAACGATGTATGCAAGTAAAGAAAGCTTCGAAGAAGGGAACAAGTGGAATATGGAAAATGCTTTGTATTACTTAGAGAACTTTACACAAGAGAGATTACAAGTGATTTTAGAGGTGATCTCTACAAATAAGGCTACATCTATATATACTAGTATGTACATGGTTCTAGAAAGTTTTACGGAAAGCTTCTAGGATTTCCATAAGCTTCTAGTAAGTTTCTAAGAGGTTCTATAGCTTCTAACACTTTCCATCCTCTTCCAAGGGCTTCCAAGATTATCCAAGCTCTTCCAAGAAAAGTGTGGAACAATCCGGAATCTCGAACATCCTTGTAAATAACTATATCGAGTAGGCGGGTCGTGACATTAGACACATATAATTAGTTTAAAACCCATGCTTCTCGGATGTGCTTGGTTAAGGGGTATAGGGAATAAGAAATGAGTAAGATAATCAATAATGATGTTTGGTACTACATAATGCAATCACCCATTACCCACTTTTGGGTAATGAGTCATTACCCACTAACTTGGGGGTAATAAATTTGATTACCTTATATATAAACTGTGCCATTTAAAATTCTAAGCAAATGAAAATGCTTCTCATGTGGTAGGAATTTAAAATGACCCACTTTTAGCACTATTCATACAATTAAAATTCTTGGACCCACATCTTTATTGTGAAACAACACAATTAGAGGGATTTTAATTTCAAACCCTCTCAAATTCCCCCAATTTGCCCCAACCAAACGCATCCTTATATTCCCTTTATATTTCCTTTGCCTTTCCCATTGCTATTCCCCTCTACAAACCAAGCATGCCCTCATTGTTGTGTTTAGGGGTGTTAGCCGGGTTCTAGTCAATTCATGTCGGGTCAAATTCAGGTCAAGACTAAAAATAATACCCGACCCGACCCTATTTGAACTCCGGTTAGCTAGGTTCGGATTAATTCGGGTCAGGTCCGCTTGGATCTGGTCAACCCGTATATGAGTAAAATAGTCATAAAGTTGTCTATTGATTATAATTTATATGGATAATTTATAAATAAATAAATAAATAAATAAATAAATAAATAAAAACTCTTATTCGACCATAAACCCGAGTTAGCCAAATATTTTCAATCCGATACCCGACTCTATTTGGTATTCGGGTTACACTTCCACCACCATACATGCCAATTGCGCAGATATTAGGGTTTATTTGGGGGAAATAGCAATTAGGGTTCTTAGGGTTAATTTTGGGGGAAAATAGTAGATGATGCTAGAAACTGAATCGTTTATGTGTTTGTGTTTGCGTTTGTGTTTATGTTGTGTCAGTTGGTAAACATAGAGCTTCGCGCGACTAGCCCTGGTTTAGTTTATATTAGATAGGAAATGTTTTAGTTGCTAGCACTTTCTTTCGTAGTATAATTTAGTTTAATTTACTTTTATATAAGCCGAATACGACTTATTCCACAAAAGGTGTAGATTGGCGGGACACCCTGATCCCGGGTGCCTTTTAGCACCAGCCATTGTCCACCACAAGGAATAGCTCCGGCAACTCTCCTGGCCGAGAGGAGCACCACCTGGAGTGAGACGAGCCGAACACGACTTATGTTATATAAGCTTAAACAAGCATCCTTAAGCTCCTGTCTCGGTTCACTTTCATGGGCGCTTTGAGGTGTACACCTGAATCGCAAACCATCCAGCAAACTCTAGCATCGCATCTTTGGTTTGCTAGATTTTTTTTTTTTTTTTTAATTTGCAAGATGATTTTGTGATTTTGGGGTAATTGAAGTTTACCATGTCGAAATATGATGCTTATTTTCTGATTTTGCAACATTTGTCGTTGGAAATGAGTACCGAGGC
>LBNU01032426.1:4408-25147 GCA_014162995.1 Artemisia annua
ATGCCATTCTGATCTGTCATCATAATTGCAGCAGACATTCTTCAAAGAGCATAATCCAGAGTATTCCATATTAGTCCAAGTCTTCATATCTTTAGTAGTAATGAATAAAGAAGGGTGAACATCACAGTACCCAATCACCCTATTACCTTGTCTCATTAAAAAACCTTGCCAAAGAAAAACCCTATGGGAAAACTTATAGCAAGGAAAAAGAGTACAAGGTTTGTTTGTGTTAGAGTAGCAAGTAACACAGTCAAAAAAGCCCCAACTCCAATTGTCACAAACATCCCCATACCCCAAACAGATCCTAATTCTGGTACAAACAAGCAAAACAGTCTCAAAATACCTGGTGCCACTCACAGAAACAGTCTCACTAATCCACCCCATACCCCAATCAAGATTCACAAAATTCCACAACCTGCTCATAATGATCAGCAAAGAACATACCCTAATTTCAATCACAACCACAGTCTCATTAATCATTAAACTCTTTCGAGACCGCATAAACCAAAACAAGATGCCAACGCCGAAGTATAGATGGGTTCCTGTAGTGCATAGCCATCTATACCCCCATACAACAATACAATGGCCAGCGCAGGAAGCTATCTTTACTTTGGTAGTGCATAGCAAATTGCATAATATACCTTCACCCCTATCAAATATTTGATTGCATTCCCACAAACCTGTGCCAAGACATAATAAACAGACCCAGCAAACATAAACACCATCAGGTCTGCAAAAGTTCAAGAGAAGAAGAGGAATTACATAATAACCGTTATTGCAGAGGATCACAAAACAACATAAAACATCCTGAAAGACCCCACCAATCTGCATATGGCTCAATAAGACCATGAGCAGAATAACATAGCAATAGAAATTACGTGATACCATCAATACCAGTGTTAAACCCCAAACTTCCATTACCATTGATACCCCTGCAAAGAAGTTTTCCATATACCAGCAGCCTTTACCACTTCTCGAGACTTCTTAATCTTTAAACCCATCAGCTTATGTCTCACAGTATCAACAATAAGTCTAAAAACATTCTCCTCTGTTCTGAAATTGCTTTGAAAGATTCTAAAGTTTCTTTCTTGCCAAATATAATAAACCGCAGCACCAAAAGTCAGCCTTTGAATGACACTCCAAATAGAATTATTGGCAGCTTTAATAGAGATCCCCGAGACAACCTCAGCCCATATACAAGATAAATCATTCAGATTACATAAAGGTTTGTTATCCCACACCATTCTAGAAAAGTGACAGCTGAAGAACAAGTGACTATGGGTTTCATCAACCAAATTACACAGAGGGCAACGAGTACAAGAGACATTGAACCATTTAGAAAGTCGATCAGTGGTTTTCAATCTGCCCCTCATGGCCATCCAAAGTACAAAAGCGTGCCTAGGAATGCATTGGGAGAACCAAACATGCTTGTACCACATAACCCTAGGATAGTCAACACGTATAGCTTTCCACGCTTCCTTAACACTAAAGGGAACATCCTTATTCTTCTTATTAACCCATAACAACTTATCATCACAGTCATCAACCAAATTAGGAACGGGAATATTCAACACTTCACTAAACAGATTCTTCCAATCAGATGGCCATTTCCAACCATTATTGTCAATCCAATCAATAACTTTGTCATTTACGTCAATACCATGTTCAACCAGGAAACTATGAGTAATAATTCTACACAAAGGACCATTAGCATGCCATTTAAGATCTTACTGCCTCTGAACGCGTCTGAACGGGGGGAAAAAAACGATCTGAACGACCAAAATGTCTGACCACGTCTGAACGGTTCAGATTAAGAGGCTGTTAAGAGCCTCTTAATGAAAAACAAACACCACCTTAGTTTGTGTACGCCTTTTAGGTTATAATTTGGCACCACCAAAGCAAGAACCTTAAGTTGTATTGATATGTGTCTAAAAACACATATATTTTACTATGTTTAAACCCACAAAAACGGCCAAATGCACACAAATGACCATATAAATGTTACAAATATCATTGAAATGTGTTTTTGTGTATTTTAGATGCAAAAGGATTGAAAATAATTGAAAAACAATAATGTTTGCATAATTGGCAAGTCTAGTCCCTCGAGTTTCAAAAAGTGACCTATTTGGTCCCTGAAAGTTCAAATTTTGCAAAAATTGCATCTTTGGTCCTTGTATTATTCACATATGGCAATTACGGTCCTTGCAATAATTTTGGAAACTTGCCACATCAGGTCCCTGAACTTTGCAGTTTTTACATAATTGGTCCTTCTGGTTTTACTAATACCAAACGGACCTTTGTTAACTTCAAACCCAAAAACAAACACAAACCCAACACTTGGCCAACTCCCTACCTAGCCCAATAAACACTCCCATTATTTATTTCTTTCCCCAGTCAAAGTCCCAGTCAAACCACCCCTTAACCCACCTTTTTCCCTCCCACCTTAAACACCATNTGAAAGTTCAAATTTTGGAAAATTGCATCTTTGGTCCTTGTATTATTCACATATGGCAATTACGGTCCTTGCGATAATTTTGGAAACTTGCCACATCAGGTCCCTGAACTTTGCAGTTTTTACATAATTGGTCCTTGTGGTTTTACTAATACCAAACGGACCTTTGTTAACTTCAAACCCAAAAACAAACACAAACCCAACACTTGGCCAACTCCCTACCTAGCCCAATAAACACTCCCATTATTTATTTCTTTCCCCAGTCAAAGTCCCAGTCAAACCACCCCTTAACCCACCTTTTTCCCTCCCACCTTAAACACCATCACCCCTATTACCAGGAGGATTTGTCCAATCCACCTCACCTCCATAGCCTCCACCACTCCTTTCCTGTCCCCTCCAGTACACCCCCAACCAATTAATGCCTACCTTCCAATTGTAACTGCCCCAATTGACTAATCTCACTTTTCCAGCCAAATTGCAAATCAAAGGCCATGATGAATTTAAGCTAATCCAACGGATCAAAAAGAAGTGGGAAAGACAGAGAAACACTCCAAAGTCTATAAAAGTGAAGAAAATGCAAGAGAGAAAGGGGGAGTAGAAAAAGTAGTGTAGAATGTAGTGTAGCTTGTCGTTAAAATTAGTTTTCCATTTCCCTTGTAATCCTTAGTTTAAAAACAGTTATAATCAGTTTCATTAGTGCAATAGAAACTTTATTTAACCTTTAATTCAAGCCTTGTTATCTAAATTCGTTTTTAGTAATTTCATGTGAAAATTCCACTTGTACTCTAATCCTGGTAAAAGTTGCTGATTTCTGTTTCTATAAGTTTATTTTAGCTTATCATTAAGCTTTTATTAGATTTAAAATCATTTTAACCTGTTTTCAAGTAGAATCTCAAAAATACCAAAAATTAGCTTAAAAATAGTCCATAAATAAAAAAATCAGTTTGGAAGATGATTGAAGCAAGGATCATGGTTGATTTTGGATTGAAGTGGTATTAGTGCCTCAAGGGAGGCTATAGGATGTGAATTC
The DNA here is from genome assembly GCA_014162995.1 of Artemisia annua. NCBI lineage: Eukaryota > Viridiplantae > Streptophyta > Magnoliopsida > Asterales > Asteraceae > Artemisia > Artemisia annua. Next base: position 7,891 of record LBNU01032426.1, read on the forward strand.
GGTCTTTGGTTCATGTTTCTAAGCTTGGTTCAATTTGTAAGCCCATTTCTCATTTTCTAGCACTTTACTGTAGAATAGCTAATAGCTGCTTATCTCTGGTTCTTTTTGCTTATTTTATGTATGTTAGTGATAATATTGCTTAATGTAGCTTGTTTGTTCACAGAGAATCTTGGTTGCTATCTTTTTTTTATTTGCATTGTTCTAATAGCTTGTTCATGGTTCTTGGTTATTTCTTGTTAACTTTAGTGTTTGTATGCTCAAGATAGCTTTTTACATCATAATAAGTCATCACGGGTCAGTAATATGGCCTGAATCAGCCAAAGCTTATGAAAATCTCATTTTCACAATTTTAAAGGGGTGTTTGGCTTAAGGGAGATATTTGTGTTCTAGTATGTGTTTGTTGTTGTTTTCAGTTAAGGAATGTTCCTTTAGGTTCAAATAGGGCATTTCAAGCATAAAATGTAGGTCTCCTTTGCAAAAAAGTCAAAATCTCAATTTTAGCTCATAGTTTTGTTTACTGTTGGATTTTCAAGATCCATAACCATTCAAATCTCTTTACAAGTTGTCAAAATAGCTTAAACTAGTCTTAGAATAGCCTAATACTTCATTTTCAGTCATTTTAGATCAATCAAAGTTCAAAAAAGTCAAACTAGAGTTCAAAATCAAAAAAGTCAAAAAGTTCCATACTGCAGAAAAAATCTTTTATTTTTCATTTCCTCAATTTTCAACCAAATCTGATAAAATTCTGGGATAATGTGCTCTTATATATTGTTTACTTGTGGTATTTTTATTTTAATTTTTAGATTTTTTTTACAAGGGTAAATAGCCCTTTTTCGGTCGTTTTTTACTGCAGAAAAAGTTTTTGATTTTTCATTTCTTCGTTATAAGTCCTTTTTAGCTGAAATTTGGTTTGTAGCTTATTTAGTAGATTATCTAGTTACTGTTATTTTTATTTTATTTTTTAGATTTTTTTTTGTTGGCTTATGAGGTGCCGTAAATTGGGATTGTGTTGGATTTGCTTATTTCATGTTTTTTTTAGCTTATTCTAGTGTTCTTATCCATTTGTTTCTGCTTATTTTGATCATTCTCAGTACCTTTTAGCTTGTTTAACCTTTTTTGTTTAATTATGTAGCTTTGTGAAAGCTTTTTCAGTTTCAAAAGAATCCATTTTAGCTTTAAAAGCCCACTGTGGTGCAAATAAGCTTGCACAAAGATTATTTGGCCATTTCAAAAAAATTGTCTTTTTAAAAAAGTGCTTATTTTTGTAGTTAAAGTGTGTTTGTAAAATAAAAATCACAAAATAAAAATGTTTGTAGCATTTGTCACTTGTGGGGATTGAACCTGGTACCTCTTGGTACCTTTGGCCAAAAACATTCCCACCCCGTACACCATCTGCACCATATACAATACTTAGTGTTTAGTTTTTCCATATTTATTTTTATACTATTCCTAGTTTATTTAAGCTTATTTTCCTTATTGGCTGATTTTTCAGCTTATAAATAAGTTTTTCATAACTTTTATATTTTTTTTTCTAGTTCAGTGATAGCATAAAGTATTTTTAGAAAAAGTTTTAGAATTTTTACTGTTCATCTTATTATTTTTTTATAATTTTAATTAGATTAAATAGTTTATAATTAGTTTTTAATTAATAATAAATAAATAAAAAGTTTAAAAATATTTTTCTTTTTCTAAAAATTTTCTTTTATCATTAGGCTTGTAAAAATTTAAATTTTGTGTCCGTAGGCCTTTTATATCTCAAATCTCGCGTTTTATTTTGTTCATTTACGTTGTTTTTTTATTTACCGTACGCGTTTTCAGTTTTAATATGTTTTTAAGTAATTTAACTTCAAGTTTTCATTAATGTAGGTTATTTGAGTCATTTCCTTTTACATTCCCTCAGTTTACTCGCTCATACCCCTTTCCTGTTCAAAATCACGCGATCACAATTCGTTTTAAATACCATTCACACCTCGTCGGGACATAACGACCCGGGGATACACTATACTCCTTGGTGCATTGTGCCCTAAATAGTTTGACTCCTGTTGACCAATTCCTTGGTTGACTTTAGTTGACCGTTTGGGCCAATCAATGCAAGTAAGATATATAAAAAGCTCTCAAGTATTGTCTGAAACTTGAAGCCTCACTACCGAGAAAAGAATATTGTTAGTGACTAGTTACTTTTCGTCACTAGAAGCTTAAATATCGTCATTAAAGTTCTTTTATGACGAAATTGTGGGTTGTCAGTTTTCGCCACTATATGTCCGTCACTAATGTAATTAGTGACCTAATTAAAAGAATGGTCACTGGTGACACAATATAGTGGTCACTTTGTTAATGGCTACCTGTCATTAATTCTAGGTGTTTTTTTTTTNTCACTTGTGGGGATTGAACCTGGTACCTCTTGGTACCTTTGGCCAAAAACATTCCCACCCCGTACACCATCTGCACCATATACAATACTTAGTGTTTAGTTTTTCCATATTTATTTTTATACTATTCCTAGTTTATTTAAGCTTATTTTCCTTATTGGCTGATTTTTCAGCTTATAAATAAGTTTTTCATAACTTTTATATTTTTTTTTCTAGTTCAGTGATAGCATAAAGTATTTTTAGAAAAAGTTTTAGAATTTTTACTGTTCATCTTATTATTTTTTTATAATTTTAATTAGATTAAATAGTTTATAATTAGTTTTTAATTAATAATAAATAAATAAAAAGTTTAAAAATATTTTTCTTTTTCTAAAAATTTTCTTTTATCATTAGGCTTGTAAAAATTTAAATTTTGTGTCCGTAGGCCTTTTATATCTCAAATCTCGCGTTTTATTTTGTTCATTTACGTTGTTTTTTTATTTACCGTACGCGTTTTCAGTTTTAATATGTTTTTAAGTAATTTAACTTCAAGTTTTCATTAATGTAGGTTATTTGAGTCATTTCCTTTTACATTCCCTCAGTTTACTCGCTCATACCCCTTTCCTGTTCAAAATCACGCGATCACAATTCGTTTTAAATACCATTCACACCTCGTCGGGACATAACGACCCGGGGATACACTATACTCCTTGGTGCATTGTGCCCTAAATAGTTTGACTCCTGTTGACCAATTCCTTGGTTGACTTTAGTTGACCGTTTGGGCCAATCAATGCAAGTAAGATATATAAAAAGCTCTCAAGTATTGTCTGAAACTTGAAGCCTCACTACCGAGAAAAGAATATTGTTAGTGACTAGTTACTTTTCGTCACTAGAAGCTTAAATATCGTCATTAAAGTTCTTTTATGACGAAATTGTGGGTTGTCAGTTTTCGCCACTATATGTCCGTCACTAATGTAATTAGTGACCTAATTAAAAGAATGGTCACTGGTGACACAATATAGTGGTCACTTTGTTAATGGCTACCTGTCATTAATTCTAGGTGTTTTTTTTTTTTTTTTTTTAAGAATCATTAATTCTAGTTACTAGCTACTGAAAGTGGTAACAAATTGATCAAAAAGTGACCAAAGTTAGTCACCCAGGAAGGAAGTTATCACTTTAATGGAACTTTAACGTCCGTACGTGACTAAAAAGGTGGTCACTATGATTTATGGAGAGACCAAAAACGGGATCTAGTTAGATTGTTAATGATCAAATAGTGGTCACCATTAACAACATATCACGAATAAAAAGTTGCTAAATTTCTACTAAAATTGTTTCACTATAATGATACTAAGATACTGATTCCAATCGAATAACCTGAAACTATTCAATTCAAAGTTTCAAACCAAAAGCAATCACCAGGCATGATTCAAACTATCAATAAACCATAAACAAAGGCATATTTTTATTGTGTCAATAATGTGCCGACTATATATTCATAAACAATTACCCCGAAACTTGACAGAAACAACTATATTTTACTGAATTCTCAAATCAAGTTGCCAAAATCTTCTTCTATATCCCATTGTGAATTTTTAATGCATGCTCAAGTCATGAAATAGCCTCTTTAAATTAAATATAACAGTTTTGGCATGGCTGTCAAGAGTAACTTACATAGGCCTTGTATTACACCCTGAATAGTTGCTTTAATTTAAGGCGTGAGTTTGTACAAGACATTATTTACATATTAGCTAAGGTGTTGAATTAGTTGTGGACACCTTTACTAATCTAATCTTATTTAGAGTCGAACTCCTATTACCACACCTTCTAAACAATGTTTCCCATCATGTAGTTGTCAAACTACAGCTCAACATATATACATGAATTAATGACCTTTTTTTTTTTTTTTTTTTTTTTTTTTTAATCTCTACCAAACATTTTAGTAAAAGTGGTTCAAGGGTAAACCTGCTAAACTTAGGGCTTTAGACGTCAAATTTTAACACCCCATATTTCTAATATAGATAATGGTTCGATCTTTTTGGGCCTCATTTTTAAGTCTGATATTTTAAGGCTTGCAAATTACTAAATATGTTAATACAAGTAGGGATTTTAGGCCTCATCATAGTTTTATTTTCTTTAGTTAAAAAAAAATTGTTTTATTTTCAAGCCTTCAAACTGTATAAGGATAAAGCTTATTTGGTGAGTTTAAGCAAAAGAAGTAAATGTTTTTTTGCATAATAGAAAATGAATAGATAAGCTAATTTAGTTCTTAAATTTCTAATAAGTGAACCAAACGTCCAATAAACTTTTATGAACCCTTTAGTCGGAATTCAATTATGGATCCTAAACAAATAAGGGTGAACATATTTCATGCTCGTTTTGGCCAAATGAACAAACACAAAAAATGTCTCATATATCATTTTTGTTCATGAACGTACCATAAATGTAAAGAGGAAATTGAATTGTGTCCACAATTTTATGTTTATCTCTCATACGTTCATTCGTTTAGTGTAATGAGGAATCAACATAAACGAAAATGAATAAACTTTTCAACCAACAAACATGAACACAAGCATCTATTAGTTTTAGTGTTGGTGTTAATTCTTTTCACTTTTCAACCAAATAGATTCCTCTTGAACCTAAGAAAGTGGATGACACTAAGAAGAAGGCTTCTGATGTAGCTAGTTCGAGTGGAACGAAGATTTCTACACCTAACAAGTTTGATGCTCTTAATATGGATGATACAGATGCTTTTGGTATTCCTACTAATGACACCAACAAGGATGTGGATTATGGTCGTACAATGGAAGTAAATGTGGATGAGTCTATTAAGACATGTACTGCATCACAAGAACCTCTTGTGAGTAATCTGAAAGAGAAGAGTCGGTTGTGGCTCCTAAAACTAGTGATTCTTCTACTCCGCCTACCTCTTCTACTAAGAGGGTTAACCCTTTTCTAAGGTGGGAGAGATCTTGGTTTCTGATTCTGAAGATGAGGTGGTTGTTAACACATAGAGTCTGCCAATCTATTCGGTGGTGGCCAAGAGTATGAAGAAGACTATGACTACGATGACTATGCGAAGCAGGTTTATGATCTTCTAGGGAATTTGGATGCTTTTAATGCCATGTATGGCACCAAGCTTCAAGGTCTTAGGAAGTAATTTTTAGAGTAAAATACATCGTTGGTCCCTAAACTTTCCACAAAGCATCGTCATGGCCCTTAACTTTTGAAATTCATCGCCTGGCGTCCAAAACTATGGATTTTGAGGCCGAATGCGTCCCTTGACCAGAAATGGTGAGGTCAACGCTAAGTTTTGGTACATTTTCCAAGGGCAATATAGTCCAACCACATTTGCAACTAGGATATGGTTAATATCTAACCCTACATTCAATTTCAGGGACCAACCGTGTTCTGATTTTGTTTTTAACTATGCAAATTGACCAAAACTTTTCAGCTACGCTTTAATTACTTCGCGGGAACCAATAAACCCACAACTAACCCCACATATTTTAGTAACTCCCGATGATGTATCATACCCTTAGTTATTCCAAAAAGAAAAACTGAAAAAAAATCCAACTAATGGCACACATGGAGCTTAGTAAGGCACAAGTGACGGATCAGATGGTAGAGTATGTGAAGGTAAAATATGGTTATAGTTGGTTAGAAAGTGATGAAATGTCTGATGAGATGTTTGAAGATTTATGCAGATTTGCCAAAGAAGAGGAAGTGAGCAAAGGTATGTTACGTTTTCTATATTTGTTTCATTGACATACTGATTGGAAATTAGGATAGTAGTAATGGCTAAAATCATGTCCTTGTGTTTTTGTTGTATTTTCAGATACCAATTCTAAAGGAAAAGAGGTTGATGCTTCACATGCACAACATGTTAGCACCCTTGGTAATAAAAGTCCAAAACTAAGTAAAATGGATATGAATGTTGTACTCGGTCTTCTTGCAGGAAAGGTAACCAGCAGCAATAAGAGGAAACATTGGTATGTGCGTCCCCCTAAGGACCTCAAGTGTCCCATCAAAAAGTTCACTTGTTATTTTTAGTGGTTTATGTAATGAAAGTGTAAATCTTTTGGGATGATGAAGGCTAATGAAATAGTTGGATTTTACATGTTTGCTTTACTAGTTTACGGTTTTTACTTTGCAATCGCATTGATGGTATATTGTTTATGGAATCACTTACTTTGACAATTAAAGTCAACATATACCCAAAAAACAAAATAGTAACCAAACTGCATTGTTATAACATCTGAATTACAACATATCAGTAAAATTACACTAAAAATAAAAGACAACATAGCATTTATTGAAGGTGTTTCACTTGGGTAATTGAGTAGCTTTTGATTCACTTGGGTAATTGACTGGCAGGTTCTTTAGTGGATGATTGACTTTGGTCATCACCACTGGCCACCTTAGCCCCAACTCTAGTAGAATGCTTAATACCTAAGCCAATCACATACCCTCCAGGATCAGTAGTACTTGACTTTTCCCCTGTTGCATCAGCTCTTGTAGTATACGATGGGGTTCCCCTTTTTTCAAGGCATGATGCACAAGTATAATACATGAAATCTTTGTAAGGGGGACGCCTTGCCATAAACATCAACCCAGCCCTGTTTTCCTTTTCAATCCAACAATCAATGCATACCAATGGACGACCAGTTTGTGGATCCATCGTGAAAAGCAAATTGAATACATAAACATTTGAGGATAAGGTATTATATATTAGATGAAAAAAGGATAAAGGTTGCATGAGGTTGTTGAACAAGTAGGTAGGATTAAAGGCATGAGTAAATGCATACAATACAGCCAAAAGACAACAAGTTTTTAATTTTTAATCTTCTTGACTATTGCAAAGTACCAACAACACAAACTTAAACTTCAATTGTATTCGGGGTGATCCCATGTCTGAGAGTTGTTTGAGTCGTAACCGTCGTCGTAAGGATCAAAGCTCGCAAACCTCTCTGCATCTAACTGAGCTTCCAATCTGCTCAGCTCCCTCTCCTTGTCAGAGTTCCAGCCATCTTCATAAGCTGCCACATTTTCCTCAAAGCTTAGTAGAAAGTTATCCAGATGAGCTTCCTGTTGTTGTGCTAGTTCTTTGTACATTATCTCTTCTTCCAAAAGCAGGTGGAATGCTTCTTCGTCTAGGCTTAAATGATCCTCATCTTTATCCAACCTTTTGTATTCTTCTTCTTGCAAAAAAAGAGATTCAAGAATCTCTTGTTCCATAGCCTGCCTTATCTCCTCTTCATCCATCCACTGAAATAAATAACTTACTAGTAATATATGCATAATATCCAATATAAACACAATAGATCATTAGTCAATCATAGGAAAAATGTTTGCATACCTGCTGCCTTCTCCCATCAACATGCCTTTTTTTTCCTCGTATGTTACTGTCCTTTTGGGGTTGTGGAAACTGTTCCTTGTGACACCTTCTCTTATTATGTCCAACGGCCTGACAATTAGAGCATTTGATCTGTTTCCGAGATCTAGATCTGCCCATTGATAAGCAATTTCAGGGGGGGGGAAATACTAGAGTACTTTTGAATTTGAATTTGGGGATAATAATGGTCTAAATACAACCCTGCTTATAACACGCGATAAGGGACGAAACATAGCAAATTTGTATGTTACCACTGTTTAATAAAGGACCAAACATATAACATCAATGTATCTGAATATGTGATTAAGCTATACAAGCAAAAAACAAGATAAAAAACAAAGGCGGACTAGGCTAAACAGATCTTCATTTCATGTGATAACATAGATCAAAAGTACATGATGGGTTGATACTAGATGATCAAGCAAAATATATAATTCATAAGTCCCAAAAGACAACAAACATTACACCCTAAATGTTTCACCATAAGTGATTACCAACAAAATCAAGTTTTCTTAAGCAAATCAATGAAATTTTTCCTGCCCAACACCTGAACATGGGTTTCAGTAATCGTCTTGTTAATCTCCATAGCCTTGATGACATTTTTCTTTTGAATCTTTTTAAGATCTTGTAGAAGCCTCCATGACATAACGGAAGTACGGTATCCTTCAACTTCCGCCATAAACTCTTGAGTTTCTTTGGTCGCATGAACCAAATCCACATAACAACTTAGTAGGCCTTTTGCAAGTTTTAAATCCTTGTCGTTCTCGCGTTGATAGTACAGAGCAATGCTATAAACATTTCGTGGGAACCGGTGGCGGTTGCAAGTTCCTATAGGCGTGGAAATTCTGTCATTTTAGTGGTGTTTTACGTTATGGAATTTACTTATTTGTATGTATTTGGTATGCAAAACCTTTGGGGTATGGGGCCTTAAATACTAACTGAACTAATGACGTTACAAATTCAGGGACCAAACTTGATATTACTATATCGTAAAGAGTAAAGTTAAATGGCGGGAAATTTATGTATACATACGTCAACGTTGGCAAGGTTGGGGACCAAGGGCGAAATTAGACAAAAACTTGTCCAATACGCTTATGTTTTATGTTTGGGTAATTGGGTTACGCCCCAATAAACCCGACCCAATGACCCGACCAACATAACCCTAAAAAGTTTCATAATAACCCAATACATACAAAAATCAGTCATTCCACATTGTGAGAAACACCGTTGATGCAAGTTAAAGGAAAATGGAAAGGAACATATTTGTGACAACATTTAAATGTACAGAACCAGAAGAAGAAGGAGAAGTCTTGTTCCGGATTCACACAAATGGGAGATTTGAATATACCCTACTCAGATATGAAGGCGGATCCATTATTAATGTTAGTGCATTTAGGTATGATAGGGGTATCTTTAGTTCAACCCTAGATAATCTATTAGCGGATATTAAGGATCCAAAATGGGCGGTGTTTTTCTGTCATCCAAATAAATCGCTAGAAAATGGTTTGCACTTGATTTATAGGGACCAGGATGTCGTTAAGCTATATGAGTTTGCGGAAACACATGAGTTAGTTGATATCTTTGTTATACATAGTCCCCAAATGTTAGCAGAATTTTACTTGTAAAACATTGGTTTTGAGGTTGTGGGTTGGTTAGAAGAAGATGCTAACTTCAGAATGTCAAGTGGGAGACCTTTTATGACTCGCCGTAAATGGAAGGGTATAGATGAGAAAAAATTGCAGGTAGGTGTTGTTATCAAAGACGAAAAAAATGTTATCCATGACAAAAGCATAAACAATAAGGGAAATGGTAAGCTGAATCTGGAAGAGGACGTTTTGCAAGCGAAAAAGGGCGAGGAAGTTGTAAAAAGTTATAAGCGGGGTTTTGATTGCAACGGGAAGGCTATAATGGTTGAAATTCCTTATTTTGATGGTGAAAACATTGCTGATGGTGCTGGTGATTGTGATGATATGCATAGTGGTCCTAATAAACGTTTTAAAACCAGTGAAAAGATTACCAATCAGGTACTGGCCCTTTGTGCCAAAAAACCATCCTAAGTAAGGTTTGAGTGACAGGATGAATGTTTTTGTATGTTGATAATCCAGTTCCAGTATGTACATCGTTACAAGGTGCATCAGGTGAAGGTTGTGGAGTGGAGGCCGCATCGTCTTCTCCAATTTCGCGTTAATTATCAGTAGAACCTTGTATTAGACAATGTTTTAACTCATTTTCATGTTGTATCAGACTTTGTTTGGCCACTTGACTACTATAAGTCAAAGTATCCAACTGCTAAATGCTAAAAACTCAGGGCGCGTTTAGCAATGGAAAAATTTTCCTAGTTTTCATTTTTCAGTTTTCTCGAGATTGGGGGAGCTATTCTTTCTCTAGAGAACACTTGAAACGTGTTTAGATGGAGTTTTCTAAAATGGAAAACCTATGGAGAACTCATAAAGGGAGTTTTCCAAAACTTAGTTATAAACTTGGAAAACAGCTTTTCCATTTTTCCAAGAAAACTTTTGGAAAAAACTCAATTTGAACGCGTTTTCTATTTTCTTAGGTTTTCTTGGAAAAATTTTCTGGAAAACCTCCTTACTAAACGCGCCCTCAATGTCTTAACTCATTCTCATGTTCTAATACATTATTTGTCCAATACATTATATTTCATGGCTGTACATATTAGATATTCGTTGACATATAAAAAAGTCAAACTAACCAAATGCTAAATGTGATGGTATACGCACCACAATCGATCACACCTTTGTATCAACAAAACCAAACCCAGTGGCCACTTACTATTTGATTAACCTATGTTCAAACCATACCCAGTAATTGTACAAGGTTACATCAGATACAAATGCATATGCTTTTCATATTTTAACATGTAACTCAAATATGTTAATGCTATTCCAAACACCCACTATAGTTAAAAGGGCAAATCATTTAATTACTTCGACATCTAATAATCAAACTGCCAAATTGACGTGTAACAGTGAAATTAAAGAATTAACAATAACATGCAAATTATTGATTGCGAAACACTATCATTTATTCAAAACCCAGATTTTTATTGATTGATCTCATGTTGACAACCATTACAAACTTCACTACCATCTAAACATACACCTAGCTTGACCCACAACTTTCCCTATCAGCATTTTCCTTCATTTCCTTCAGATATTTAAACAGAACTTCAAGTTTTGTAATCCTTGTTTCCAAATCATCAAACTTTGGTAACCCATTGTCGGCAGCCTCTTCCGTCTTCTTAGCGGACAAACGGTGTTCCTTGGAGCAATCCGCTTTCCTCAACCCACTGTATCGTTTTTTGCCATTCTTAGTTAGTTTGATTGAATGTATGTGTGATGGGTTCTTGAAAGATTTTATTGAATTTAATAGAATATGTGAGGTTAGTTGTGGGTTTATTGGTTCCCGCGAAGTAATTAAAGCGTAGCTGAAAAGTTTTGGTCAATTTGCATAGTTAAAAACAAAATCAGAACACGGTTGGTCCCTGAAATTGAATGTAGGGTTAGATATTAACTATACCCTAGTTGCAAATGTGGTTGGACTATATTGTCCTTGGAAAATGTACCAAAACTTAGCGTTGACCTCACCATTTCTGGTCAAGGGACGCATTCGGCCTCAAAATCCATAGTTTTGGACGCCAGGCGACGAATTTTAAAAGTTAAGGGCCATGACGATGCTTTGTGAAAAGTTTAGGGACCAACGATGTATTTTACTCTAATTTTTATTTTGTTATGTCTTATGTTATCATTTGAGTAGTGGTTTATTTATTTGTTTAGAAAATAGGAAGTATCTTGTGATTTAAGCTTTTCACCTATGTAACGGGCTAAGATATGAGATTTCACCAATATCCATTATACTTAAACGTTTTTTTTTAACTAATTTTAGCAAGTTGATATATTGACGTGAAATATTAATTTATATGATTAGTTAATATTTAAAATATCTTGGCAGTACATTATTAACACATGACCTCATGCCTCATGGTTGTTGCGTCACCTTTACGACTTCCAAATTGTTCAACTATAAATATACCACCATCCATCGCTCTTTAACGTAGACAAACATAACATATTTAATATGGAACAATATACCATTGTTACATCTTATGCACTTGCGTTGCTAGCTGTTGGCGTATGTGCCCTCCGGACTCGTTCCGGAAGGAACGAAGCTTCGGAACGAGATCCCAGAATAGAACCTTTTAATCATGTTACGCGAAAAGTTTACATCCGGACGGAACAGACTAATGTCCGGACGGATCAAACCAATACACCCCGGGTCATCACCCGAACGATCATATCGTTCCGGATAACCTAACCTCCTGAGATAAGTCAAAGAACAGCTAAGCATAAACAAGTACAGGCAAGTACAAGTAAGTACAAGTCAACTGCAAGACATGAACTAGTTTAACTAGTTCGAGGAACTCGAACTAGTTAAACAATTGAGATTGAGGCACCAAGGCCTCCAATCTCTCTCCTGAATCGCCTATAAATAGAGGGCATGATCCCTCACAAGGTTAACTAATTTTTTCCTCTCTCTCTTATTTATTTATTCTCATACTTTCTCTGTCTAAAGCTCCATACTTACTCTCACGCCGGAGGTTGGTCCTGGGATACATTCCCGGGGCGAGTCTAACGGACGTTTCCGTCTTGCAGGTAGTCGGAAGGACAGGAATATACGTAGGACATTCAGAATCCGTAGGACAAAACGGTCCGAAGGATTCACTTTGCTTGTTCGGGGTAGTCGCAAGNTATTGGCAACCTTAACCTCATGGGCTCACTTCCTCACCGTTCTGTCAATGAACTTTCTAAAAAATATGGTGAAATCATGCACCTTAAATTTGGTTCAAAAAATGTTATCATTGGTTCCTCGGTCGAGATGGCTAAAGTATTTTTGAAAACAATGGACGCCAACTTTGCTTGTCGTCAAAAAAACGCTGCTGGAAAATACACTACTTATAATTACTCCGACATCACATGGTCTCCTTATGGACCTTATTGGCGACAAGCACGTAAAATGTGTGCTGTGGAGCTTTTTAGCGCGAAAAGGTTGGATTCATTTGAGTACATTCGAGAGGAGGAAATGAAGTCGCTTTTGAAAAAGGTTAAAGAATTGTCGGGTGAGGAGATTGTGTTGAAAGAACTTTTGGCGACCGTGAGTTTGAATGTGATAAGCCGAATGGTGTTAGGAAAGATTTACTCAAATGATGAAAAAGAGGGTGAGAAAACGATTGTGAGCGGCGAGGAGTTAAAGAAGATGATTGATGAGTTGTTTTTGTTAAATGGAGTGCTTAATATTGGAGATTGGATACCATGGATGGGTTTCATGGATCTTCAAGGGTATGTTAAAAGGATGAAGGCCGTAAGCAAGAAGTTTGATCGGTTTCTTGAGCATGTGTTGAACGAGCACGATGCAAGGAGGAAGGCGGAAGGGGAGAGTTTTGTCCCGAAGGACATGGTTGATTTATTGTTGCAGATTGCTGATGATCCAACCCTCGATGTTAAGGTCGAGAGACATGGTGTAAAAGGATTCACTCAGGTATTTTATATCATGTTACATGTCACTTAGAATGATTTCAAATATATAGATGAAAGATGTGACATTAGGAGTTCTTATATATGTTTGTAAGTATGTCTTTTTATAGGACTTGCTAGCAGGTGGGACGGAAAGTTCAGCAGTAACAGTGGAATGGTCAATAGCGGAACTCTTGAAGAAGCCGGAAATATTTGAAAAGGCAACGAAGGAGCTAGACCTAGTGATAGGCCGAGACAGATGGGTTGAAGAAAAAGACATGCCGAACCTACCTTACATTAGGGCAATTGCTAAGGAGACAATGAGGTTGCATCCTGTGGCACCGATGTTGACTCCTAGAAGGACACGAGAGGATTGTAAAGTCGACGGTTATGATATTCCAAAAAACACTCTAGTGATGGTTAGCGTGTGGAACATAGGAAGAGACCCCGAGTTGTGGGATAAACCTGAAGAGTTTTGTCCCGAGAGATTCATTGACAAGGACATCGATGCAAAAGGTAATAGCTTTGAGTTATTGCCGTTTGGTGCAGGGCGTAGGATGTGTCCCGGTTATAGTTTAGGACTAAAAGTGATTGAGTCAAGCTTAGCAAACTTGCTTCATGGGTTTACTTGGACATTACCCCGTGCAATGTCGAGAGAGGATTTAGTGATGGAAGAAATATTCGGGTTATCGACTCCTAAAAAGATCCCGCTTGTCACCGTTGCTCACCCAAGGCTTCCGCTCGATATATACTCTTTGTGATCATATTTAAGTCTCTCTTTCAAGTTGCTACAATAATCACATCATAAAATGTTTTCCTGTACTTGTTTATTCACAAGCTAGTGTATGAATAATCGTGTTATTATGTGAGATGTTACGTTAATAGAAAGTCCACTTTCAGTCGACTTCATGCTAAATTTATAATGCGTTTAATTATATACTATTCATTGTTTGCTCAATGGTCAATTGTATTATAATAGTTAGTTACGGAGTAATTAATATGATTCATTTAATGAGATTCATTTAACTAGTATTGTTGTAATGCATCTTGTTTTTATAACATGCTACAAATAAAAGTGGACACAAATATATAAAACAATACATATGAAAATTTGATGTAGATGCGAAAAAGAGGTTTTAATCTAAGACTCTTTTTTGTTAAAGCTAGAGGGAACGTATTGTTATGGAGTTGAGGCTAAATTGTCGTTACCATATCACATCATATCAATACTATTTATAATGTATTTAGACAGTTCTCTCTTATTAATTTTTTAAGATTTCTTAATATAGATTTTAAGTAAATACTACTTATAAAACATAGTTTACAAGTACTTAAAGCACACTTAAAAATAAAAAAAAATACTATTCATCTAATACAATTAATACATTATTAAAAACACTCATTCACTCAAAAATATAACTATTTAAGTACAATGTACAATATAATTAAGCTTCCAAAATATTAAGCTTCCACCCCTTCATAAAAAAAAAATACACCATTAATACAATTAATACACTATTAAAAACACCCCTTCACAAAAAATACAACTTTTTAACCACAATATACAATATAATTAAGCTTCCAAAACACAAAATATGAGATCCAGCAACCCGAAACAATAATTCGAGATATTTATCGCCGTAAATTTTATTACAGGGTACCCGCTGCCGCATCGCGCGGGTACCTTGCTAGTCAATTATAAAAGATGCCATAGACTCATGTGATGCTGTCAAGCAAAATAGGAAACTCTGGAAAAGGAAAGAAAGTGGATCCTCGAGGAACACGAGTAACACGAGGATGTGTTTGAAATCAAGCACAAACAACACAAAACATATGCACATGTATATTGCAATGATCATAGACTCATAGGTGTTTATTCACGAACGGACCCAGTTGGGAGCCGTGTGTGACACGGGCCATAACTAATTTTGAGTCACGAAGTGTAAGTTGCTTCATTAAAGTATTGTTTTTTAGTACGTGAAACCCCTAAAAATATTTTTTGCTACCGTATTTCTTTACGATGCAACTTGAGCTTAGCCCAAAAAGTCTTTTGGCGCAAACATTAGTTCTTATTATGAAAAAAAAAGAAAAAAAAAATTGTGCAAGTCCCATACAAAAAAAATTGTGCAACATCTACGTGAAAATTATAGGTCCGTCTCTATCAGTTTATTATGAAAAATCTCAATGTTGTAGCGGTTTATGGGTCGTGTTCCGCAGCTTATTTAAGGATACATGTACAATTTATTCGATGCATTTGGGTATCTAACAAGTTGGTAGAAATGCAACTCTTGATTATGTATTTTGAATGCAAATTTTAATAATTGTCCATTTAGATCTTATTCCCATGTGCACATTCAGTTTTACGAAAAAATAAATATGTTATTTGTGGGATACTGGGATCTCTATGTCTCCTTATTATCACTACGTTAGTCTTACGCATGTAATGTATCATCATGCACATAATGATATTTTAAGGTTGATGTATCCGCGTATATATTACACTAGTACTAGGAGGTTCTAGTATATATATTGGTTGGTCATATAGATATTAGATACAAGTTTTTTATATAAGTGATTGGGCAGAGATTTAGTAAGAAGAAAACTTAAAATAATCAGAAGAATGAGAAATAAATATAACTTTATATTTGAGATGCATCGATTTAAATTAAATGTATCTATATTTATTTAGATGTATCACAANTTTATCGCCGTAAATTTTATTACAGGGTACCCGCTGCCGCATCGCGCGGGTACCTTGCTAGTCAATTATAAAAGATGCCATAGACTCATGTGATGCTGTCAAGCAAAATAGGAAACTCTGGAAAAGGAAAGAAAGTGGATCCTCGAGGAACACGAGTAACACGAGGATGTGTTTGAAATCAAGCACAAACAACACAAAACATATGCACATGTATATTGCAATGATCATAGACTCATAGGTGTTTATTCACGAACGGACCCAGTTGGGAGCCGTGTGTGACACGGGCCATAACTAATTTTGAGTCACGAAGTGTAAGTTGCTTCATTAAAGTATTGTTTTTTAGTACGTGAAACCCCTAAAAATATTTTTTGCTACCGTATTTCTTTACGATGCAACTTGAGCTTAGCCCAAAAAGTCTTTTGGCGCAAACATTAGTTCTTATTATGAAAAAAAAAGAAAAAAAAAATTGTGCAAGTCCCATACAAAAAAAATTGTGCAACATCTACGTGAAAATTATAGGTCCGTCTCTATCAGTTTATTATGAAAAATCTCAATGTTGTAGCGGTTTATGGGTCGTGTTCCGCAGCTTATTTAAGGATACATGTACAATTTATTCGATGCATTTGGGTATCTAACAAGTTGGTAGAAATGCAACTCTTGATTATGTATTTTGAATGCAAATTTTAATAATTGTCCATTTAGATCTTATTCCCATGTGCACATTCAGTTTTACGAAAAAATAAATATGTTATTTGTGGGATACTGGGATCTCTATGTCTCCTTATTATCACTACGTTAGTCTTACGCATGTAATGTATCATCATGCACATAATGATATTTTAAGGTTGATGTATCCGCGTATATATTACACTAGTACTAGGAGGTTCTAGTATATATATTGGTTGGTCATATAGATATTAGATACAAGTTTTTTATATAAGTGATTGGGCAGAGATTTAGTAAGAAGAAAACTTAAAATAATCAGAAGAATGAGAAATAAATATAACTTTATATTTGAGATGCATCGATTTAAATTAAATGTATCTATATTTATTTAGATGTATCACAATTAGTTTCGAAAATAATTTTGAAGTAAAAACTATGCAAAGTAATACTAGCTTAATGAAATGCGTCTAATATATGTATACACATCTAATTTTTAGCTAAAAAATATTTTATGATGCATCTAAAAGATTAGTGATGTATCTAATTTAAATTGATGCATCTCTAATATGAAGTTATTGTTATTTCTAATCCTTTTTATTTTAATAATTTTTCTTAT
>LBNU01032426.1:29904-53727 GCA_014162995.1 Artemisia annua
ATTGACCAAACACTTACTAGTATTCGTGTGTCTTCTGGAATGTCGTAACCTGCTACTTTACAATCCTCGCGCGTTCTCCTAGGAACCAATAGTGGTGCCACGGGATGCAACCTCAATGACTCTTTGAGAATTGCCTTAATGTACGGAAGGTTGGGCATGTCTTTTTCTTCGACCCATCTATCTTGGCCTATCACTCGATCTAGCTCCTCTGTTGCCTTTACAAATATTTCAGGATGTTTTATGAGTTCCGCTATTGCCCATTCTACTGATATCGTCGAAGTTTCTGTTCCACCTGCAAGTAAATCCTATATATGAAGACAATTAGCAAACAAATTATTATATAATGTGGGAAAGTTATGTAGTTTATAGTTTATATGGATAAAAAAGGTGTAAGTTTATCAAGAGTCTTATAACTTTCTTTGTTTAATTCTGAGCAAGTGTTTGATCTATATGTAGTGTGTAGTGGGTGTATGAGTTCGTCTTTGAAGAAAGAAAAAAAAAAACCTGCGTGAACCCCTTTACGCCGTGTCGCTCAAGCTTAACATCCAGAGTGGGATCATCCGCAATTTGCAACAAATGATCAACCATGTCCTTGGGAACAAAACTCCCCCCCTCCGTGAACCTCCTTTCTTCGTGCTCGTTCAACACATGCTCAAGAAACCGATCAAATTTCTTGCTTATGGCCTTCATCCTCTTCACGTACCCTTGAAGATCTATGAAACTAATCCATGGTATCCAATCTCCAATATTAAGCACTCCATTCAACAAAAACAACTCATCCAACATCTTCTGAAACTCATCTACGGTCAACCCTAGCTTCCCGGCCTCAGATTCATCTAAATATCTCTTTCCCACCACTATCCGACAAATCACATTCAAACTCACATTTGACAAAAATTGTTTCAACACAATCGGCCCACCACATGACTTGTGAAGCTCCTTCAAAAGCGACTTTGTCTCCTCCACTCGAATGTACTCATATGAGTTTAGTCTTTTCACACTAAACAACTCCACAATACACATTTTGCGAGCTTGTCTCCAGTAAGGCCCATAAGGGGACCATGTGATGTCGGAATAATTATAAGTGGTGTATTTTCCAGCAGCCAGTTTAGGACGGCAAATAAAGTTGACATCCATAGTTTTCAAGATGACTTTAGCCATCTCAACCGAGGAGCCAACAACAACACTTTTGGAACCAAATTTGAGGTGCATGATCTGGCCGTATTTTTGGGACAGATCATGTATGGAACGGTGAGGGAGTGAGCCAATGAGGTTGAAGTTGCCGATGATGGGCCATGGTTTTGGGCCGGGAGGTAGGTTGAGCTTGGTGGTGGGACGAAGGAAGTGGCGGGCAAAGAGGAGGAGCGCCACTGTGGCTAGCCATGCAAGTACACTATAAGAAATACTAATGGCATATTGTTCCATTTTATCGTACTTCAAATTAATGGTGATGAAATAAGTGTTAAATGGCGGTGTACTTATAGCTAAATTAACACAATGCGATATTTGATGATGTTATGTATGAAATCATAGAGCTTATTATTATTTGATGATTATTGGACGACCAGTTACTTATGGTCAAGGAAATAAGTATTTCTAATTGATTCATTACTGTATATATTTTGTTTAGACCATAGATAATCACAATTTTATGTTTAGATTACCAACTCCTGCACACAAATAGTTTTTTTATAAAAAACCATAGGGACCAACCAACACACACACTACACCAAATTTTAGAATTCGATATGCAGAATCACAATGCCAAATTGGATATTAAAAAAAATCACATCGACTCCCTGACTGATTTTCATTAGTATACCCAATCGATAAACTTGTCAGAAGTAAATATTATTAGAGATTTAATATATGTCAGTTCAGTAGTCCACTTTCTTTGAAACTAAGCAGAAAAAGCGCATATAAGATTATAAGCTAGGCATGTTAAACTTAATATGGGCTGAGAAATGATCTTAAAGGAATTAAGTTACATAAAGGCATAAGCGCAATCGACAGGGAAGCCTAGTAAGATGTGTGAAAAAAATAGAGGGATACATGTCAAAATTTTATGCATGAATGAACGTTATTGTGCATTTATGTTACTTAATCGAATGCTAATTCTGAGCTACATGTATATGTGCTGAGGTATTAACTCCTCCAAAGCAAGCAACAAATGGATAGGCTTTCCACTATGTTGACCCGTCACAATATCGGCTGTTGTTACTATTTCAGGCTTGTCACTGAATCACATCAATCTTCGTTGTAACAACAAGCAATTGCAAAGTATAGTTAATGGCATACTAGCTTATTCTTAGATCAAGAATTATAAGGCTGTGAAACAATTTAAAAAAAAAAAAAAAAAAAAAAAAAAAAGGTAGAGGTTAAAGGCCTACTTCTCATTGGTGCACATTAATCCCACTATATGTACATTACATTAAGTTGTATTCATGTTATATATCTCAAATAAAACAGCAGTTGGATCATTCTGCACCTATCGCGATATGTATTAGATCAGGTTCATGAAGACTTTAGGAAAAAATGTCATCACCATGGTCCAATGAAAGCATTGCATAAATGATTATTATAAGAGATCACAATTTCGACCCGTTTACTTCATAATAAGTAAATTATAGCTTTTCCTATATCCATAATGGGTGAAATGGGTAAAACTATAAAAGGTTAATTAACTACAAGGGGTTCTCAATGCGGTAAACCAATCAAAGGGATCAAAAGTCGCCCAAATAGTACTCTTCATAGCCAAAACCTCTTAACCTTATTGGAAACAATATTTTTTTATTAAAAATTAAATAACATTTAAAAAAAGAGTTTCGTGTCAATCAACTGGACGAAGACATTTGACCAATACCTATAACTACCGATTTAGACCCTTTGCTGATTTTCATGATATCAATCATGCTAATATAGGTCATGAGCAACTGAGCACGTCACCGGTAAAAGCGAAATAAAAGGATACCTAGGATCTTAAACTAAATACCATTACATTGTTGGAGGGCTTAAAATCTATTGGCAACACCAAAATGTGTGTCGATAATTTGCTTGACAAACACATCAAGAACCAAAGCAACAACTGACTAAATTTGTCAACACTAACCAACAAAACATTTAATCATGTCAAATTATAAACTATGTATTATCTTATAAGCTCGTCGACACGAATGTTATATATTTGGATTTTTGAGTCATCCATCCGAGTTGCTGTAATATCGTTGTCTTGTCTGCAGTTGCCAATAAAATGTAAAATGTGTTGACTTTGAGATCAAACTAGGTGCTACGTACTAACTTTTACACTTCAACTTGAAATAAATTGGTTTCAAATGTGAAATCAGAAGTACTTGTTTTATTTGTGTTTTCTACTTGCAGCATGTATTTTGTTTTCAGAAATTTTACTACGATAGATTCATAAAAAGTAGTAAGAGGGAAGTTGGTATGTTTGACCATGAAAGTCAAATATATTAAAGATTACCAGGAAAGTTGGATGCAAACATATATAACATAAGAATCATTTTAGACAAAGCAAAGCAAGCTAGAGATTCTTTAGTGTCAGTACTAGCCTCATCATTAGTCATCAAAATCCTGCTTGAAGGTTGCCATTATTTTGGTGAAACAATAGTTGGTGCTTGCAGTAAAAAATGTGCATTATGAATGGATTTCAATACCAAATTTCCATTTCAAAGCTTCTTATAATCAGAGAATCAATAGTCATCTTTCCACTTGAATTCCGATCATTACGCTGCCATTTCCACAGCATTACAGCAAATGAATGTTTGTCGATGCTAATGCTAATATAGCATTTCCTTAATTTGTATGTATCAATCTCAAAATCTGTGTGATAGAATACACCCCGTTACTATCTACATGACTACATTCTATTATACAACTGTCGCAGAAAAAACTTAAACAAGCATGCAAAGAAAAAACCAACTGGGCTAATTGCATAAAAAGGCAAGTTTAATAAATACGGGACTTGAATCTCTTAGAAGTAAGGACCCCGAGTTACCAACATTAGTGAAAAACTTTTATTTTCTGTAATTTAATCATTTTTGTATACAAATATTTATTTGGCTCTTCCCTTGGATCTCTACTCACAATATCATTTTTCTTTCTAATATTTTCATTCTTATTTTGTATGATGCTGGTTTGACCGGATTGACTCATTTGGACCTCTTTTTGTGCTAAACTAACAGATGCAGAAACAACCTATCGTTGCAGTATGCTATATTGCTATGCTTCAACTCTTACAATAATCAGCTTTAAATGATTCGTAAATAACTTTTCTTTATTCTCATGGCTTTGCTTTTCGTGTAGATTTTACAAATTTTCAGTTTTTTATGAAATAATTAGAGAAGCTGGTGTGAAGATTATCAAGGATCTTTGTTCCTTAGTGCTTTTGAATCCATTAAAGAAGCTGAAATCACTGAGCTTAGAGTCAACCAAGGTGACTGCAAATGATATAAAGAGACTCCAGGTATCGGACCTTCCAAATCTGGTAAACGTTCAACCTAAGACGCCTCGTGGCTTTTTGTATATTGAGTTTATGGAGATCGTTGGCATTGTGAATACGTTTTTTTTTTTATCTTCTATATGTTCTGGGAGTATTTCTGCATGTGAAGATTTTATTCGTTTAAGTTAAGCAGCATTGGTCATGATCGATCGAGACACCAAGAGAGTATGTGGCAAGTGTGGCTCTTTTTCTTTCATGATGATGTTCTCGTGAAAGAAAGACTAAATAATGCTTCTCGAGTTAAGGTTATCTAGAATTCTAGCTGTAAGATGTCGGTTATATTATATAAAATGAAGATATTGTATTTAGTTTCTGGCGTTTTGCTTCTTAATTGACTGTTATTATTGATTTACATGTTGCCCTTGTACATACATTTGATAGTTGTATTTAACTCGTGTCAAGATGTAGCTTAAAAATACTTCATTAGTCATTACAAGCTGTCAAGATGCTCCATTCTGGTTATCTCATGACTTGGAGGCTTGGGTCAAGTTCCCATATTGGTGGTCTTTCATGCGTTCATAGTGTGGTAAATATAGAGATCTCACATATATGTTCAAAAAGTTGTTAAATAACATTTCAGATAGATTGTGCATTCTAGCATTTGTGTAGCTGATATATTTACTTTTCGGGTAACAAGAATGAACAATTTTTGTTTTACATTCATATGCAAGGAATTCATTCCCTAAAAAAACTCTATAAATGAATGTGATTGTCCTTTATTACAATGTATCTGATCTTTTGAATTTTCTTTTGTTGTGTTTTGAAAATTAAAGCTAACATAGTTCACAGCGAAATCCATTCTAACAAATCAACAGTTTGGTTCTAAAAGTGTATTAAGCAGTTAGTGAATTTATCCTTTATTGTTCAAGTACTATACATAATTCAAGTGAGCATCGCAAGTCATCAACCAGGCTTTCGCGCATATTGATTTGGCCAAGATTTCCTATATCATCGGCTTTCTTATGGGATTTCGTCAAGTTCTTGCAATAGTAGCTTTTTCATGCCATTTAAAGAAACCTATACAAGTTACTGATTATCAAAAAACTTTAAACTGAGACAAAAGCAATCAGGGTTCGACACAACTAAAACCCTCTTGTTTGGACGAGTACCAAAAGTACCTAAGTTTTGACCCGCAAGTTATAGTTTACAAAATGTTTTCTTTTGGAAATCGCTAAAATTAGACTTGTTCAAATATATTCTTGTAATCACGGTGGATGATGCAAATATAAAGTACCAATGAATCACCTAAGTAAGCATTTGTGTTGGTGATCGAAGTCACGTGGTTATTAAAAATAGAAACCCGACATGCTAAGATATATTGTAAAAAAGGTTTTTCTAAGCACACCAAAAATACACAAAAACCCACGAAAAATTACAAAAAAGCGGCAGAAATACAACTAATTCCCTCTTCGTCTGAAAATAATTACACGTCAACAAAAATACATAGTTTAAAAAAAGTTAATTTTCAAGTAAAATTTAATTTCAAGTAAAATAATACACTAAACTACTAATGGATCAAATTTTTGAGAAAGCAGGAGCCCAGTCTGATAGCCCAACAAATCCATACATTTTCCACCATATAAAAAAGAAGAGTTAGGGTTCCATTTCCTCTAGGGTTTCAGCCGCCGCCAGCCGTCGTCAGCCGCCGCCTGCCGCCGTCTGATCTCTCACCCGTAGTTGTATCCGTATGTTTTTTTAAAACCTTACATTCTATTAAAAATGTGCATAGGTTATGTTTGTCTGTTTGTATACGAATGTTTTTTAAAACCTTAGTATTTGTTTCATTTTGCATTGAAATATGATGTACTAGTTTGTTTTGTTTGTTAAATATTTATTTATTATTTGTGTTGTTTAGGTTAATTTATGTGGTTTAGTTGTATATGATGATTTTGTCTACTGGTCTAGTTGCATAATATATATAAATAATCATAAGCATGCGCAAAAAGTGTGGGTCGGGTCGGGTCACCGTTCTAAATGGGCTTTTGGGTCTAACCGGGCTTATGGGTGTAAATGGTTTCTGGGTCTGAATTGGTTCTTGGGTCTAAATGGTTTTTGGGTCTGAATTGGTTTCGGGTCTAGACGATACATTTAGTAACATGGGTCTCGGGTATTTTTGCATTTTCTATGTTTAACCAAGAGTGTCAAATTGCCGCTTCTAATCTTATGTATGGATTTATGTTGTTTAGTTGTGTCTAATCTTGTATGCATGTGCAAAAGTTGTGGGTCGGGTGGGGTCGGGTAAACGGTTCCAAATGGACTTTCTGTTCTAAATGGGCTTTATGGCCTGAATGGGTTTCGGGTCTGAATCGGTTTTTGGATCTAAATGGGCTTCGACTATAAATGGGTTTCTGGTCTGAATTGGTTATCGGGTCTAAATGGTTTTTGGTTCTAAATGGTTTTCGGGTCTAGACAAGTCATTTGGTAACTTGGGTCTAAAACGGGTCTAAGATATTTTTTACATTTTTTTAAAATTTTGAGTAGTAAATAATTACCCTTTTTAACCAAGAATATCAAATTGCCGCTTCTAATCTTAAGTATGGATATATGTGGTTTAGCTGTGTCTAATCGTGTATGCATGTGCAAAAGTTGTGGGTCGGGTCACAGGTTCCAAATGGACTTTCGGTTCTAAATGGGCTTTATGGCCTGAATGGTTTTTGGGTCTGAATCGGTTTTTGGGTCTAAATGGGCTTCGAGTATAAATGGGTTTCTGGTCTGAATTGGTTATCATGTCTAAATGGTTTTTGGTTCTAAATGGGTTTCGGGTCTAGACGTGTCATTTGGTAACATGGGTCTCGGGTATTTTAACATTTTTTTTTTTTTAATTTTGAGTAGTAAATAATTACCCTTGTTGTCAGATTGCCGCTTCTAATCTTATGTATGAATTTGAATGTTTCACTGGTTTGCATACCTCCTATGTTATAACTACTATTCTGAAAAGTTGATTTTGATACTCTTTTTGTCTACAATTTGTAAAATTTTTATGTTTCGACATTTTTCAGTAAGTTTTGAATTTTTATTTGTTAAGGTACATATTTGTCTTGTTATTATTGCATAATTGCGGAAAAGTTTTATATTGTGCTATAGATATGTGAAAGTAATTTTATCCTTTGTTACTCTTATATATGAACCATTTTTTATTGCCACAATTTTTACTACTTTTATGAAATTGAAACCGAGTTGAGCTTACTTTCTGCATTTGTGTGTTTGAAAAGTTAGAATTTGTGCCTGGTTATTTGCTATAAAACATTAAGCTTTGAACATCTTTATGTGCAGAAAACATGGCTATGATTTCAAGAATGAAGTTCTTTCGGACCTCTCTTCAAGCAACTCGAACAAAATGGATGAGGTGGCCCAGCAAGGAATCTGCTGAAGATGCTGGTTTATCAAATGACAGCTTGTTCGATGAAAAGAATCGGCTTATGCATATTGATCCCGGCAGATTTGTTCTTTTTAACGGTCGCTGGTACTTCCCGCCGGTTACCGTTAGACCAACTTTTGAACTGTGGGATCATTCAAATCTCTCTTTGGTTGAACCAAAGGGCAGCTCAGTTTTCAGCTCGCTTTTCAGGTAAAACAAATCCCCAACTTTAATTGTAGTTTATCATTTTTCTGGCTACTTTGTTAAAATAAAAAGCTACTTCTCTGCAGACAGCGGAATCTTTATGTGGCTGCTGGAGTTGTTGGACTTGGTGGCCTTGGTGGAATAGGGTATTATGCTGTGAAGTATTACAAAAAGAGGTCCGTTTCAGTTTCCACCATCCCCTATATAATAGACGACGTGTTTGGATAACCAATCTGTCCTAAATTGTTAATATTAAAGAGCAATTCGAAGGTTAATAGTTCTTATGTTAGTCATTCAATAAATCTTATTGAAGTGGCCCTTAGATAAGTGTCTTATTAGATATGGATGATAAAATGGATGATAACTTGAAATCCAAACTATAAATGCCGGGTCTATTTAACTAGTAATTAGGTCAGTTTTTTACAATACTAAGTTCAATATTTTAAAACAGTAAAAAAGTTGGAAGTTACTGAAATTGGAGGCTTAAACTAAACTTAAAACAACATAAAACAGGAAGCTAACCACACTGCATCAATACATTACATGTTTATTATTCATGATAATTTCTTTTAGCAGAGCCTCTGGCTAAGTTAATGTGTCACTTGATTACTGTCGGTTTATAATTATTAATTCCATTAAGTTATTATGATAAATTTATGTGTCATCTCATTCTTGGTGGTTCATAATCATTAATTCATTAATTTATTATCTTTAGATTAAGTAAATGTGTCACCTCGTTATTGGTGGTTATCCTGTGTGACAATGTTCAAGTGATGCAACTGTTTCAAGACTCGTGATTGGTTTATATGGTAAGCGTGTGTTTGTTTAAGCTTATTTTTGGGCTTATGATTTTATCTCATTTTGGCTTATGCTTCATAAGCCTAATCTTTCTCGCTTTTTCTTGAGACTTATCATCTTATATAAGTTTGTTATATCATAATAAGCTTTTTTAAGTCCATAAGTTTCAAAATAAGACGAGAAAATTGGCCTTACGAAATATAAGCCGAAATGAGATAAGCTCATAAGCGCATAAGTATGCTAATACAAACACCCCTTATATTAAGTTAACGTGTCACCTCATTATTGGTGCATCATAATCATTAATTCACAAATTTGTTATTTTAGGTTAAGTTAACGTGTTACCTCATTAATGGTGCTTATGCGGCTTGAATGTTCAAATGATGGTTCTGTTCCAAGAATTGTGATATGGTTTATATGTTAAGTAAATGTGTCACATCGTTAGTGGTGGTTATCCTGTTTGGCAATTTTCAAGTGATGCAACTGTTCCGAGACTCGTGATTTGGTTTATATGGTAAGCGTGTGTTAGTTTAAGCTTATTTTTGGCTTATGATTTTATCTCATTTTGGCTTATGTTTCATAAGCCTAATCTTTCTAGCTTTTTTTGAAACTTTCATCTTATGTAAGTTTGTTATATCATAATAAGCTTATTTAAGCCCATAAGTTTCAAAATAAGACAAAATTATTGGCCTTATGAAATATAAGCCATAGTGAGATAAGCTCATAATCACAAAGTATGCTAAAAAAAACACCCCTTAACTTATGTATCCCTCTATGAATTTTAATCACAAATTATTGGTCTTGATTATAATTGTTACCCTGTTGCTGGGTTACGGAGTTTTTCTAGTTTTCTGGGTATGAAAGTTATTTATTACAAAACCATACTCTCTGAAAGAAAATATTTATAAACACTATCAACTCATACCCTTCAATTTGACACATATTTGGTTGTTTTGTTCTGCAATGCACAATTTCTTGCTGCAGGACACTTGCTGCAGCCAATCATGCCCGAAATTCTGCACCCATTGGTCTTGCAGCTGTTCCATTTCTTGCAGGCCGTCCTCCAGCCCCTGGTCGTGCAGCCGTGCTACATCAACAACAGCAACAACAGCAACAACAAAGCCATTTCTTGCAGGCTGTCCTCCAGCCCTTGGTCATGATGCAGCCGTGCTACCTCTGCAGCCATGCAGCTCCTGGTCATGCAGCCATGCTACATCTTGCAGCCAATTCAAGTAATTTTTAGATTCAAATTATACCAACTCTAGAGGTGGCAACTTGGTTGGGTCGGGATTTTTTTACTTGCTTTTTAGCCATATATCAGTTATTTGTGATGAAACCCAACCAAGCAACTCATATCTAACTAAATGTGTCGAAATAGCTACCTCTACGGCCTTCCTCCCCATCATTCACTCTAATGATAAAATTTCTTTTCTAAAATAGATCTTACGACCAAACAGAAGATCAAAGAATTTCTCAGGACTAGAAATGTACAAGCTCAGGTAAGTCTAAAACTAATGTTTTTTCTGAGAATATTAGTTATGGTGAACCTTAAGTCCTTAATTGAGCTGTCCTTAATATGGATTCTTGCAGCGTTTGAGTTTAGAAGAGTTTCTAAGTTGCCTTGATCTTAAAGGCTATCTGGTTAATCTGCAAGGGGTATTGAATTCTTAATATATTATCCCTGGCTATGTTTTTAGAAATTACATATGTTAACTTTATTTTTTTATTTTACAGAATGTTTTAAGAGACCTAAAGACATTATCAGAAGAAGAATTGTTAGAGCGTGGCATTCAAATGGTTGGTTATCTTTCTAATTAATGTTTCTTTTCTTGTCTTGTTTTCCAAACATTATTATGTGAATAATTTTGAATGTTTTGTTTAGTTAATTTGCTTTTTTGGATAAAACTGGAAAGAACTAATGGCACTAATAGGTTACTGATAAATTAATTTGTACATGTATTTATTTGCAAAAACATTAAACATATGCAAATACCACATCTGACTCTTCCTACCTTAGTTTCTTTAAACTCCCTGTGTCTGACTCATGATCATCGTCTACTTTTCTCTGTTTCAGAACAACATTAATTTTAGCAAAATGATATTAAGAAATACGGAGTACTTTTAACTGAAAAAAGGATCAGCTTAAGGAATTAAATTTAGCAATGTGTAATTGATGCATACAGTTTGCTTGTAAATAGTACAGTACATCCTTAGAAGATTGATCTCCTCCAGTGACCAGTTTAGTTTATTTGTTTTTTGCACTTGGGTTTTTTCAAACTTACAATTCAACTGTTTATAATTGTGCAGGATCATATAGTACAGATGAAAAATGGAATCAACTACCTGATGGACTTGCACAACAAATCCTTTGTCTTTGCTCCGGTGCCCAATGCCGCGTAATTGAGTTTTATGTCATGAACAATTTAAGTTTCTTGTTAAGTTGTTATGCTTTTTCTTGGACATCTAAGCACATGACTGATTGTAACTGTCTGAATAGCATATGAGAGCAAGATGAGTTAAATATTACAGTATCAATTATTGGGCAAAATACACAGTTTTGGTCCTTTAAAAATCCAATAATTATGATTTCTCACCCTTCCGCGATTACCATAAAATATTCCGATCGAGAAGAAACTTAGTTTCGTTTTCAACCAAATGTAACTTGTGTATACGTCTCCTGATCACCATGTTTCATGCGCTACTTTATAGTATTAAAGGTGTGGTGAGTCTGTGATAATAAGATATAGGGGGTGTTGCTATAGGAGGACATCATTAGTTAAAGAAACAATGTTAAATGCCGGAACTTTCACAACGTTGAGCCATAAAGACGAGAACAAAGCCGAGAAGTGGAAAATGCCAAGGGCACAACACTGTGATACATTGTGCTCTTATTCTTGCTTGTTTTCTTAGTCGTCATTCCCTTATCCCCATCTGTTATCCATAGGCCATGAGGCACCATTTCAATTAATTTACGACTAGATAAATTTACTTATTTGTAGTAGAACAACTAAGCACTTTAAGTAAGCAAATAATCAGTTTGAAATAAGCTACCCAAACACCCCATTAGTCAATTTTTCTTATACTAACTTGGGACATCCCATGGTGCTAGTAATGGTTTCGCTTGGTAGGAAAGTTTTATAAAAATAAATTTAGAAAGGATTCCATAAGTTTTGTGTCTTAAGATAAATTCATTTATTTAAATAGAAGATCTCTTAAATAAATCCTATATATGCATAAATAAAAGTGATTTCATTTGCTTCTCCTGCAAAACCCTTCCATGAAAAAAAGTACCAGCCATCGATTTCATAAGTTAATCAAATTCTTCAGTTTGCAAGATGATTATCAAATTCTTAAAAGAGTTTTTAGATCAAGTTTGCAAAATACAACTACAACATGTTCCAAATGAGAACGAAGGCATCACACCACAATTAGAACATGTTCTGAATGAGAACGAAAGCATCCCACCACAATTAGAACATGTACCGGATGAGAACGAAAGCATCCCACCACAGTTAGAACACGTTCCAAGTGAGTTGATTCATCATATACAATCATTGTTGCCCGCAAAAGATGCCACCCGCACATGTGTCTTGTCCAAGTCATGGCTACACGTTTGGTCTACCATTCCTACCCTCAGGTTTACTACATGTGCAACTGATGATCATCTCACCAAAGAAGAAGAAATAGACTACATTAAGTTGATTGATCGCACTCTTTTACGGTATCTCAATGACAATCTGTCAATTGAATGTCTTCATCTCCACTTACACCTTCACGACTCGTCACAGTCTTCTCTTGCTGAAAAATGGTTTCGGTCATTAGCTTCCAGAAGTTGTCTAAAGGAGTTTTCCCTAACAATTTGTACCCAGGAATTTGCTTGGGCTTATACTTTGACCCGCCTTACAATTCCAGGTGAGATATTCTCTTGCAAAAACCTAAATACTATAAGTTTAATAGTTGATGACTTCACGTGCTCTCGCATTATGGTGAATATGAATCCTGTGATCAAGTGTTCATTCCTACGAGTACTCGAGTTGGTAAATGTCCGCATAGTTAGTGAAGAGGCATTTTATAACTTACTTTGTTCTTGTAGCTTACTTGAGAAGATAAACATATTCTTTCGGCAAGACTTTAAGACTATTAAGGTTAAAAACCTTCGTTTTCTTGGCGAATTGATAATAAGAGCAGTTCAGCCCAATATTCACGACATTTTGGAACTTTATGATGTCCCAAGCCTTTATGTGTTTCATTACTACACCACACAAAAGTATACATTCAAAATGGATTCATTAGTGGGTATGCGGAAATTGGTTATTATGTGTAGGGTTGTAGATGCTGCATTTACTGACATGATCAATTCAAAATTTCCTTTTCTCGAGAGTTTGAACTTAACAATGATGGACTGTATCCTAGAAACCGTTGATATCACTTGTGATTCCTTAAAGAGATTGACTTTAAAGTTTTGCGAAAGGAAGGAAATCAGGATACATGTTTACGCTTCAAAGTTACTTTATTTTTCTTACGATGGCCTGACAGTGCCTAGTCTCTTTTTTCCATCTAGTACTCCTGAGCGTCTAACACTCATACTAAACTTTAGTTCATCCAATTCCATTGATCTGCCGTTCTTTCTGAAAATGAGAGAAGCACTCAGTTTAACAAGCAAGTTTGATATTGAAATAAATGATATTTATTCTCATGTGCCGCCATTGAACATTGACGTTGATGATCTCAGAAGAAGGGTTCTGTTTCCAGCTAGGAATGTGCAAAATCTGTCGTTTAAACAAACTTCTGATGAACACATGTGGACGCACTCAACAATTTTTGATTTATTTTTTTCGATTTGCTATCCCCGTTATGTTAAGGTATATTATATTGAAAGGACTAACAACTACTTGTATAAGCGGACGGCAAGGAAGATGATGGAAAAGAAAAGGCGTGAGCTGAAAGATGTTAGAATAAAAAATCCTTCTAACGGGAAATGGGAAACCCTGGCGAGTTTTCATGATGATAGCCATTACTACGATGCAGATGAGTTCAAGTTAGATTGGTTTCTTGAAAGAACTTCTCTGCTCCTCGCTTAAAGTTAATTTTATTCATCGTTTAATATAATTTTCAGTTTTTATATTTCATTCGACAATACTAATATTATTTAGTAATGTTTGGTTTAGTTTTTATATTTCATTCGATCAAGACTATAATGCTGAGATTATATGTTTAATACTGCTTCTTTTCTTTTTTAATTGCCATCGTGAGATTTAAACATTTGTAACTGGGCCAATTAGTTTAGCTATGGCCAAGAAAAGAAGTATAATCTTTAATTCATTGTCTGAGTAAATTCTAAATATTTTGATCCGTAGGATTTTTTCGGGGTAATTTTATTTCTTGTTTTAACAATTTAGTTAATTTTAAGCGGTTTCCTCTCAATCAATGATGATCGGTTGATTCTAGCGAGCTATGTACCTTTTCTATAACACAAAAAATTTATCAAAAACTTTATTGGCTTCTAAGGTTGCAAAAGACATCATCATGTGTTTTAGATTGTTTGAAGTGTGTGTATAGCAGTTTTGTTGAGCTTTAGAGGCGGCTTTGATAATAATGGTGGGATGCTATGTAGTTAATCTCGCCGATATCTCGGATATCGCCCCTAGAAATAATCTCGGATCAAAATATCGCCCCCAAATTTCGGATCCGATAATATCGGCGAGATTGGCCGATATTTTGCCGATATTTTGAAATCGGCGATATTTACGAGATTTTGGCGAGATTTTATGAATTATAACGCGTCGGTCAACGCCGGTCAACGCACCTGTAACTTCATATCTAGGGTTTGTTTTTTAAATTCCCTCCTCTTTTCACATAAGTTGCCACTCCACGACTTGTAACTTCAAAATGAGCACTAATTGGAACACATTTTTAGGATTTTGATTTTCTTGATTTTGTTTAATTTGGGCCGGAGGTTATTTCTTGAACAAAGAGAGAAGAAGGTGGTGAAGAGGAGGGTGATTAGAGAAAAGTGGGGGCTGGTATTGATCATAACTAGTGTGAGCAGTAGCAGTGAGCAGTAGCTGCGAGCAGTAGCCAAAAAAGCTCACAGCTTCATAAAGAAGCATTGGGAAAATGAGCTTTCCTAAAAAATTACAAAGCTCACAGCTCTCATGCCAAACGAACACTAAAAATCAAAAAGCTCATTGTTCACCGCTCATTGCCCAAAAAAGCTCCAAAAAGCTTTGTGCCAAACATAGCCATAATGCCCGTGCACGTGCGGGCTTTTTTCTAAAATTTTTGAATAATGTATTTTTATCTATTAAAAAAATAAATAGTTTAATTTTTATTTTTTTATATTTTTGACTGAGGTAGTTAAATTGTTTCTTTCATTTTATCCATTAAGATTCTACTTGTTACGTGTTCTTTTCATTTCAAAGTGGTCTTAATTGAAACATACATGTACCTTACACATTGTTTGAGCTCTATATTTACCTACTGTGATTACAAACCATATAAGCAATTAAGCAAATAAACCCACTGAATTGTACCAACGTAACCGATGATCGCATCATTGTAGTTTTTCATATCACAATAATTTATGAAAATATCCCTTCCATTAATAGACCAATTGGAAACAAAAACAATGACGAGGTTTCTAAAAACCAAAAGTTCAATAAGTAACACAGTTGTGTACAAATTTTTTATAAACCATTTAAATGGGTTGGGTTGCTACATCTGGTCCAAATTGTCTTTTGTACATTCAACGAGCGTGGCAGCCCGCAGACGAGTTTTCATGATGATAACCATTACTACGATGCAGATGAGTTCAAGTTAGATTGGTTTCTTGAAAGTACTTCTCTGCTCCTCGCTTAAAGTTAATTTTATTCATCGTTTAATATAATTTTCAGTTTTTATATTTCATTCGATCAAGACTATAATGCTGAGATTATATGTTTAATACTGCTTCTTTTCTTTTTTAATTGCCATCGTGAGATTTAAACATTTGTAACTGGGCCAATTAGTTTAGCTATGGCCAAGAAAAGAAGTATAATCTTTAATTCATTGTCTGAGTAAATTCTAAATATTTTGATCCGTAGGATTTTTTCGGGGTAATTTTATTTCTTGTTTTAACAATTTAGTTAATTTTAAGCGGTTTCCTCTCAATCAATGACGATCGGTTGATTCTAGCGAGCTATGTACCTTTTCTATAACACAAAAAATTTATCAAAAACTTTATTGGCTTCTAAGGTTGCAAAAGACATCATCATGTGTTTTAGATTGTTTGAAGTGTGTGTATAGCAGTTTTGTTGAGCTTTAGAGGCGGCTTTGATAATAATGGTGGGATGCTATGTAGTTAATCTCGCCGATATCTCGGATATCGCCCCTAGAAATAATTTCGGATCAAAATATCGCCTCCAAATCTTGGATCCGATAATATCGGCGAGATTGGCCGATATTTTGCCGATATTTTGAAATCGGCGATATTTACGAGATTTTGGCGAGATTTTATGAATTATAACGCGTCGGTCAACGCCGGTCAACGCACCTGTAACTTCATATCTAGGGTTTGTTTTTTAAATTCCCTCCTCTTTTCACATAAGTTGCCACTCCACGACTTGTAACTTCAAATGAGCACTAATTGGAACACATTTTTAGGATTTTGATTTTCTTGATTTTGTTTAATTTGGGCCGGAGGTTATTTCTTGAACAAAGAGAGAAGAAGGTGGTGAAGAGGAGGGTGATTAGAGAAAAGTGGGGGCTGGTATTGATCATAACTAGTGTGAGCAGTAGCAGTAAGCAGTAGCTGTGAGCAGTAGCCAAAAAAGCTCACAGCTTCATAAAGAAGCATTGGAAAAATGAGCTTTCCTAAAAAATAACAAAGCTCACAGCTCTCATGTCAAACGAACACTAAAAATCAAAAAGCTCGTTGTTCACCGCTCATTGCCCAAAAAAGCTCCAAAAAGCTTTGTGTCCAACATAGCCATAATGCCCGCGCACGTGCGGGTTTTTTTCTAAAATTTTTGAATAATGTATTTTTATCTATTAAAAAAATAAATAGTTTAATTTTTATTTTTTTATATTTTTGACTGAGGTAGTTAAATTGTTTCTTTCATTTTATCCATTAAGATTCTACTTGTTACGTGTTCTTTTCATTTCAAAGTGGTCTTAATTGAAACATACATGTACCTTACACATTGTTTGAGCTCTATATTTACCTACTGTGATTACAAACCATATAAGCAATTAAGCAAATAAACCCACTGAATTGTACCAACGTAACCAATGATCGCATCATTGTAGTTTTTCATATCACAATAATTTATGAAAATATCCCTTCCATTAATAGACCAATTGGAAACAAAAACAATGACGAGGTTTCTAAAAACCAAAAGTTCAATAAGTAACACAGTTGTGTACAAATTTTTTATAAACCAAAGTTGTCTTTTGTACATTCAATATAGAGAAACATGCAGATGTGGAAGCTCAAAAGAATTTGGAAGAGAATCTCCAGGAGTTGGAGAGTAAAAGCAAGAGCTTGAGTTACAACATAAACAAAAAGGCTCAAGATGATTGTAGACAATTGGTAAACATAATGAAGAGCTGAAAAAACTCAGAAAGGAGCATAATGACGTCAGGAAGAAACTTTGACATTCCAAGTAGGTGATTTCACATTTTTCTGTTTTTGACTTATATATCTATTAATTCTGGTACTCCCGAGTCTTAACACCTGTGATACTTATGCAGAGACAAATATGAGATGTTGAGATTTTACTTAAATACACAACTTTGGTACAAAGTGTGAACCAAAGATTGTCTATAATTTGTGCAAATGATGGGTCAACATGGGTCAAAACCGATTCAGGAAATTTACAAACAATAATAATCGAAAGCAACGTTAGTTGACATGTTTATTCGTTTGCGTTTGTCATTGCAATTTAGTACCTTGAATGTGCAGCATAAGTGGAAAATAACAGATCAACAAAGACCCTTTAAAATGACAATTCCAAACACCCCTTTCTAACAGTTAATTGATGTAAACTCTTTGTAAAACTTCCTTGTAGACTACGTTAGTCGTCATGTTTGTTGCTTTTCCTTCTTCATCGCAAATAAGTACCTTCAATCCCTTTTTGGTGGTTACTCTTGATATTGCAACATATAACTGGCCATGTGTAAATACGGGTTTGCGTAAGTATAAGCCTACCTCCTCTAAAGACTGACTTTGGCTTTTGTTTATCGTCATCGCAAAGCACACCATGAGGGGGAATTGCCTTCTGTTGAATTTGAACGGTACTCGTTTATCAGACGGCATCAGTTGCAATCTTGGTATATAAGTATAATTCCCAACATGTGTGCCTGAGATTATTTTTGCTTCAATATAAGTATACTTCTGTAAATCCATGGGCCATGTCCATTATTCACTTTCTTGTCTACCTTTCCGCCCATCGATGTGAAACTATACATCCTGTTAAATTTCCGAATGTCATGAAAAAACCGTTTGCTAATCTGATCGTTTCCTGTATAGAGTTCTAGCAATTCCTTAGGAGGGTTTGCCATCTTTGGTATCTCAACTTCGCCCTTTTTGCAGCACATTGTGAATGAATTTTTTTCTGTTATGCCCTTTGTTTTTGTATCGGCTCTCCATAGTTTGGCTTTGCAACTTTTGCACGTTTGGATTGGGTCGCCAATATCTATATATACTGTTTAGGATCTAGGGGTTGTTAATTCATCTTTACTATAAATGTTTGGTGCAATTAAAAAAAATTATGAAACAATAAAATACCTTTTGAAATCCCTTTGTATTCAGCAGTTGTTTAGTTTTCTGTTCCTTGCATGATTTTGCAACTTTCCTCGAAGTAATATAGCATCTCTTCTGACCATTTGTTCGTCTTTGAATTTGTTGGTTGTTGGTTTTTTATTAAAAATTTGTCCACCCTCTTTGATTTTGCTTTAAATTTCTGCAAATAATTTTTTTAAAATATTATAAATTTAACTGCCTTGTATGTAACTCTCATAATTTTGAGTTTTTAAAGACATACCTTAAAATGATTTTGTACTTTAGATATTATTACATTATCCTCTTTCATATGTTGTAGGATTCTGTTGGGAGTTGCATCTGTAAAGGACAAAACTTATCACTAATTTGTCTGTTATTACTTGATATATAAAACCAAACTTATGTCCAATTAGTGTTATTGGCTCACCTTGACATCTTCCAAGTTTAAGCACAATATCAATGAATTTTTTGCACATATCTGTAGACCATGTTGTATATTTCTGCATGTTTTCTTCTCATAAACGTTAGACAATCATAGTTCAATATAAGTATAAAAGTTGATAACAAATAATCCAAACTGACCTGTTTTTTTTGGTTTAGATTGGTCAGTAATAATACTGTCCGGTTTATCTCTTTTATTTACAGCTGTTTTTTTAATATTTGCGTCAATTTCGGCAGTTGCTTCTATAGTTTTGTATATTGTAACATGATCCGCGCTTGAGCTTTTCTGCCTTTCTACTTGTTCCCACCTTTCTTTAAAGTAATATATCATTTGTAGTGTCCAATCTTGAGTATCTACGAAACTTGGTTGTTCATTTGTGTTCACAAAATTGTCAACTATGTTTGTTTTTTTGTCTAAATGCCTTCAAGAACAAATAAAATATATTTGTCAATAGATAAAGTATAAGCAATCAATCATGTTTAATAACGTTGACACTATAATATGTTATAGTCATTCATAAATTTTATCTGACCTGGAGATGGCTTTTTGTTTCGGAAAGTGTTAACATCATCATCTTTCAATTGCTCTTTAATTTTCTTAGGTGTTGCAGCTGGAAAAGTGTGTTTAAAAGACATTTAATGCAAAAAAAAAAATAGCCGTTAAATTAGATAAACCTTTTGTAAAGTGTTTGTATTTGCAAACCTTGGGATCCTCCGATTTTAACAACTATATCGATGAATTTCCTGTCCAAGCTTGCACACCATCTTTTATGTTTCTGTTATTTACAATGAACAATTTAGTTTGGTCTATTAGAGATGAAAAGAATATTAAATCAGAAGTTACTTTAGAAGAATTTGGTCTAACCTGTTTTTTGTTTGTTGTTTCTTTTTCGGCAGGAGCTTGTTCTTTTCTTCTTTTATTATTCAGGCTTTTATTCATCATTATGAGATAGTCGACTTTTGTGTACCTGGTGATTTCTTGAGTTTGGTTGAATGATCTGCAGATAACTTTTATTAGAAATTCGGTGGAATACAAAAACTTGGTCAATCAATTGAGTTTATATAATGCTTAGCTTAAGCCCATATTAGATTCGAATTAGAATTGTAATACAATTAAAATTGGTTTTGTATTAAGAAGTCTGGACTTATTTAAAGAAATTACAGTTTAGTCCAAGAATATGTGAAAAAGTTTTTAAAGAACAGAAAGTTATTAAAATAAAATGCAACTGTGATTAATAAAACACTATGCCAAACACCCTTTTTAGTTTATTAGAGGCAAAAAGAAAGAAAAAGATGATTTAGATACAACAGAAAAAGATTTACGAGAATTGGCCTTACACCGGGTTCTTACTTATATGAACTGGACCAAATATGACAGCTTTAGCGAAATAGCCATCCGGCATGATATAAGCATACAAGATCAAGAAGAGATTGTTATCTTTTTTATTGAGTTCAAAAAATACTTAAGGTTTGGAGAAGAAATTGAAGATGGGTAAAGTGATGTCAAAGATGAAGGCCAAACTGATGAGGTTGCCCAGGTTATGGATGGTAATGGTGAAAGGAGGAAGTAAAGGAAGAAAAAGAAGTCAGAAAGTGGTGAAGATGGACCATTTCCTGTACTTGTGCACTCACCATTCCGATGGGTTGGAAACTCTCTTAAATAGCTTGTTTCGCATTGTCTTATTCCTTGTTTGCTTTTCGTTTTTAGAATAGTATTTAGATTCTTATAAGCATGTTATATTCTCTCCTCTTTGTGGACTGGGTTGTTGTTGAGTAAAGTGGCAATCTGGGTGCCTTTTTCTTTTCTTTTCTTTTCTCTCTAGTAGTTAGACTGATGAGCTAGTTTCATTTTATCAGCGGAAACATATCCTTGTTGCCAGCAGAGGCGGAGCCGGAATTAACATTAAGGGGGGCCGAAGCCTTCAAACTACATCATAAAACGGCAAGATTTTGCTCTTTAGTGTTAATTCTTCAAAAAACCTCGATTTTTATGGATGCACCGGATCCCAAAAACTTGTGTTTACTACTCTATTATGGTTTAAATTTTATGTGCATCCAGTCTTTTTTTTACTACTGGTTCCATCCTTTATAAAACGGTAATGGTATTATCGGATAGTCTTTATTTGTTAATAAATTTGACTTATTATACGTTATACCATAATAAAGTCACATTAGTTTTACCATCAAATAACATGTCACGGGTTAAAAAATTCCAAGTGTTTGACATAGTTAAGTTTTAAAGAATATCAAAGTATAATAACTTAAAGATGTCTGCTTAACTACTTTGGTGGTTTGATACTTATAATATAGCTTAACGTGAATTTTCAAGTCACATGAGAAAAGATAATACGGAGTATAAAATAAGTAGAGTATACGAAAAAGAAGTGCACCTATACTCGCTAGTAACCACACACTTCTTGTCCTCTATCTCTATCTCTCTTTGTCCGATTATTTCTTCTTCTTCTTCTTAAACTAAACCTGCAACTTTTCAACCATTTCTTAACTTTTAATAATCTAGTGAAAACTTGACAATCTTAACTAAAAATCAAGATACAAGCTGGGAGAGTTGAGCAAGTTGGGGGTGGCCGAGCACCCGCAGCCCCTCCCCCCCGGCTCCGCCTCTGGTTGCCAGCAGGCTGCAACCCCGAAACACAAAGGAATTCCTTTCCAATTGTGAGGTTTTAAAAAAAAAAGAAATCAAGTAGCTCTTTTGGTGAAGATCTTTTGTGGGTCAAAAAGTTCACATTTTGATAGTCAAACCCTATTATTGATTACCAAGATTGATATGGACATTTTCAAACTAACAAGTAAATCACAAATATTGTCTTTGACTCTCGTATGTGAGTAAAGATCCTTTGGTTGGTCGTTCAGGTTAATACTAATGTGTTGGACTTGTATTAAATGGTTCCACTTGGTTTGTTTTGTTTTTAAAATCACTGAATTTAGTTGAAAAAGTGAATTTTTTTTAGTTTATTACTAGTTTTAGAACTTCGTGCACGCACAGGGTTTTGGAATGGTTTTTTTTAGATTAAGTTTTGCATTTATGGACTATTGTCATTAATAAAATCTTAACGTTTGTCAATATATACCAATTCATTTCAAAGCAGACTTCATACCCATAAGAATAACATAATATGAATAGGCTAAAGTAAAAAATATGAACATGACTAAAGAAAAATATAAAGTACTTCCGATAATGAAGCATTTTAAAATATAAATTTATTAATCTATCACTCGATATAGCTCCTCCGTTGCCTTTCAAAATATTTCAGAGTGTTTTATGCCAGTTTTATTTCCACCCGCAAGAAAATCCTAAACACACTCGATTTGCCAACATATTGACTATATATTATCAATGTAGCTAGCCATATTGATTGACACCACGTACAATGAAAGTGCGATTTGTAACAAAAGTAGTACAAATGAAAATTTTCTTGTGGTTTAGACAAATTAATTAGCAAATCTAATATAAATATGTATCATTGGTCATATGAAAAATGAAGTTGTCCACTCAAACTAGCTGCCCTACCACCTTAGAATTAGAAGCAAGAAACCCAATAATCTCTTTCTTGTCCTTCTACATAAGTGGTGTATTTTCCAGCAATGGTTTAGGACGACAAACAAAGTTGACGCCCATAGTTTTCAAGATGACTTTAGCCATCTCAACTAAGGAGCCAATGACGACGCTTTTGGAACCAAATTTGAGGTGCATGATCTGGCCGTATTTTTGGGCCACATCATGCATGGAACGGTGGGTAAGTGAACCAATGAGGTTGAAGTTGCCAATGATGGGCCATGGTTTCTGGGCAGGAGGTAGGCTGAACTTGGTAGGCCGACTACGGATTTGATGGGCAAGGAGTATAGTAGCATGCACCACACCGTGGCTAGCCTTGCAATTGCATATAATATGAGTCATGCATGTTATTCCATTTTTTATGGTGATAAAATTAAGAAGAGCTAAAAGATGGTGGATTTATAGTTGATATGCGTTTAACAATGTTAATGCATGTAATAACAACTACGTACATAATATCATCATTTGTTATTGATCATTATAATATTACGTGAACTAATTAATATGATGTTACGTATGAAACCATCTGCTTGTTATTTACAATTTTCACCAGCATGCATTATATATTTATATTACGTGAGATTAAACATATATAAATGAACCAATTACTTATAGTCAAGTAAGGAAGTATATATAATTACTCGTATAAATGTAGTATAATTTATGGCGTGATTAGCAATGAGAATTTAATTAAAAAAAACTTAGATTAAACTTTTTGAAAACAAAGGAATCTTGAAAGTTGAATACCATAATATTCTTAATAATTATTATATTAATTAGCCTACGACTTAATAGCAATTTTTTTATTGTATTTTTTTGGTACACACAATTTTAAAGCTTGCGTCAATTTTGAATTTGGAAATATAAAGGCGCAGGCCAAATTTGAACTTTAACGTTTTCTGTCTTTGACTATTTATAAAAGGGTTTTGCTAACAACAACCCTATGGGTTGTGGTTAAGCGTTCCATAAATAAAAAATCAACATTAAATAAACTAATATATTCCATAATTATACACATTTATTCGTTTTAAACATGGAATGTGATGTTAAACATGACATTTTTGGTGTTAAATGTTGCTGCTACATTATTTATTTAACCTTTTCTTTTTCTGAAAATGATGGGCCTTACCCCTTACTTACGACTTTTTTTTTTTTTTTTTTTTTTTTTT
>LBNU01032426.1:53982-70829 GCA_014162995.1 Artemisia annua
GTAGTGGACACATTATCCACTCACTCACCCGATGAGGAGTACATAGGTGAAAGACAACAAACCGACACTTGGTCTGGTGATGCTGAGATTGTGGAAGCTTTTTACTCATTTTCAGCTGAGATTCAACGGATCGAAAAGGAGATTGAGAAAAGGAATAGCGATACAAGTTTAAAGAACAGATGCGGTGCTGGTGTTTTACCATATGAACTTCTTGCACCAAGTTCCGAGCCTGGAGCAACATGTAGAGGTGTTCCAAATAGTATATCTATATGATTTTTGATGAGCAAAAACTAATTAGACTCATTTTTGTTAACCCGAGTGAGGGATACAGTTATAGTAGTGTTAATGATTAATTAGAGTGCATATATGTTATTTAAATCAAGCTTCTTAGGTGTACACTATGGTTGCATATACATGTAAAATCCTGATAAAATACTTCAATAAAATGGTTCTATTATATCAAAGTGAAATTTTTAATGGCTCGACAGTATAGAACATTGACAAAATATGACCTTGTAGCTCGACGGTATCATGAGATAGTGTAAAATGCTATACAATCGAGAGGTTATGAGTTCAAATCCCGTGTAGATTGTATATAATGAGACTGTAAGATGTTGTCTTTAAAACTAGATTTAGATGAAACTATATAAAGGCGTTATTGTTTAGTCCTAAAGTAATTGTTAGTTTTTTTGGTCGTTGTTGTAAGTTTAAGATCAGTTTGGTCGGTAGCGTGTCATGACTCGGTCGAGAACTTGCTTCTTGCAAGTTTTTACATTTTTTTCAGCTAAGAGAAAGTTAAATAAAGGGAGGTGATTTGCACACTCCCAAAAATGATTGGCACACTCAAAATGTGAGTGTGTTGACATTTATACCCTTACAGGATAAGAATAAGTCCAAACAATGTGAGGGTATAAATGTCAACACACTCAAAATTTGAGTGTGCCAATCATTTTTGGGAGTGTGCAAATCACTTCCCTTAAAATAAAACTCGTGTCCTATTTGGATACAATTTTAATGTATATAAAATTTAATATAACACATAACACATATGACGCTTTGGCCGAGTGGTTAAGGCGTGTGCCTGCTAAGTACATGGGGTTTCCCCGCGAGAGTTCGAATCTCTCAGGCGTCGTTTATTTTTTATTTTCTTAAAATTTTTTTATGAAGTTATCTAACCAAATCAACTCTTTAAAAAAAAAGAAAATCGGGTAACGATAAAAATGTAAAAACTTGCAAGAAGCAAGTTCTCGACCGAGTCATGACACGCTACCGACCAAACTGATCTTAAACTTACAACAACGACCAAAAAAACTAACAATTACTTTAGGACTAAACAATAACGCCTTTATATAGTTTCATCTAAATCTAGTTTTAAAGACAACATCTTACAGTCTCATTATATACAATCTACACGGGATTTGAACTCATAACCTCTCGATTGTATAGCATTTTACACTATCTCATGATACCGTCGAGCTACAAGGTCATATTTTGTCAATGTTCTATACTGTCGAGCCATTAAAAATTTCACTTTGATATAATAGAACCATTTTATTGAAGTATTTTATCAGGATTTTACATGTATATGCAACCATAGTGTACACCTAAGAAGCTTGATTTAAATAACATATATGCACTCTAATTAATCATTAACACTACTATAACTGTATCCCTCACTCGGGTTAACAAAAATGAGTCTAATTAGTTTTTGCTCATCAAAAATCATATAGATATACTATTTGGAACACCTCTACATGTTGCTCCAGGCTCGGAACTTGGTGCAAGAAGTTCATATGGTAAAACACCAGCACCGCATCTGTTCTTTAAACTTGTATCGCTATTCCTTTTCTCAATCTCCTTTTCGATCCGTTGAATCTCAGCTGAAAATGAGTAAAAAGCTTCCACAATCTCAGCATCACCAGACCAAGTGTCGGTTTGTTGTCTTTCACCTATGTACTCCTCATCGGGTGAGTGAGTGGATAATGTGTCCACTACAGCCATGTACTTTGTTGATTGTAATAAGCTTGGTAAAGCTGATAAGAAGTACTTTTGTGGGTCATCATGGAAACTTAGATATTCTGGGTCGTTTTGGTCAGGGAGTAACCGGCGCATTAGTGGAGGACGGTTTGGTATGTAGCCACCATATGGGTATTGACCGAAGTTAAGTGCTGCGTGTTGAGCTGATGCTAGCCAGATGAGGGTGGTTAGGACTGAAGTAAGGTCATCTGCACTGGCTAAAGTTGGCCACCAGTCTTTGTGGCGGAGATCAGCATGGCCCACGTTGATGGACTCTGCGTACCAGGCTTGGAGTTCCCTGTCGTTGCATACTTGGGCTGAATCTGGGTAGTAATGGTTCACGTAAGTTTTAACCCAGTTTTGGATGGCTTCCCATATCATGAGCCCGTCAGATGCGTATGGGTAGTCTTCAATTAC
This sequence comes from Artemisia annua, assembly GCA_014162995.1. Lineage (NCBI taxonomy): Eukaryota > Viridiplantae > Streptophyta > Magnoliopsida > Asterales > Asteraceae > Artemisia > Artemisia annua. The sequence continues at coordinate 56,416 of LBNU01032426.1, forward strand.
TAGCTTTAGACCATGTGGCTTGCTTGGGTCCGGAATAGCCATACCTCTGTATAAATCATCACAGAACATATTTGCATCAGTTACGAGTTAATTACTATTACTTAAAACATGATATGAAAAGTGAACACATAGTTTAAAACAATATGGGAGTGTTTGACCGTGCATTTTGAAAGTGATTATGTATCCAAAACTGATTATTCCCGTATAAATCAGTTCCAAGATACAAATCCAAACACCTCCTAAAAGAGAAGAGTTGTATTATGTAAGTACCTTCGAATGAGATCAGCAGGAAGACCTTCTAAATCAAACCGCCAATTTTTATATGCAGCAGCACTGATCTCCATACAATAGCGTCCAGGAGTGAAGCATTGCTCTATGACTCCATCAGCATTGATCAAGTTCTGGCGAGCCAATTGATTGATCTCTAACGTATATCTCATATGTGGGTCCAGAAGCTTATATATAGGGTGCATGGCACTCAATTGCCTATGTGCAGCCAATATAAATGGTTCAGTGGCTGCATGTGTCCGTAAAAAGTGGTGAACCAGTTGGTGAGCACCAGCGTCATTTGAGCACACGTGGGCTTTAGCTAGTTGCCACATCCAGTTACTAGTGGCATCAGATGGTGGTGTGAGTACACGGTTTGACTCTGAACCAGGCAGTGCTTGTGGTAGGCTAAGCTCGATTGCGACGGGCTTGAGAGTGCCAGATGGATTCAAGTAAAATATGGTCCGCGTTGCATATGCTTTACGGCCATCAAGTGCATTTATTCGGTCCAGAAATGGTAGGTATATGTCATGATAGTCTATTATAAACAGCTTGTTTTCCTCAATCGCCTGTCAAGATCACAAAATATCCTGTTAAATAATTTAGTGACGATTTATACCCATTTACTTAAAAATGGATCATTTCAATTAATGTTTTATCTCTACAGCGCTAACCACACAAAAATGTTACATGGATAGCTATAAGATGAAAATGAGATTTACGCATGTTACCTGCTGTACTGTCATGCCATCGAGATAGCCCACAATGTGTTCTTCTCTGAGAGCCGACTCTTGCGGGCCATATTTATCAGGATCAAGCTGACTCATTGGTGGGAAAACCTTAAGCTTCTCAATGCTGACAGGGTTCACCCCGGCAATAGTTTGGCGGGCAAATTCATCATCACGTAACCAAGCGAATTTGTCCTTGGATAAAATCTTTGGGAGGTCGTATTTGAGAAGGCCACCACCTTGGCTAGATTCATGCAGCCGAGTCACCAAATTAGGCAAAGGAAGCTTCTTTAAAAGGTCATCTTGAAGGCCTAGTTTTAGAAATAGTCCTTCACTGTAAAGACTGTCGATCTGTGAGAACCCCTTAAAGTCGTTTTTCTTAGAAATACTTGTCACCATTGATGGTAAGAGATTATGTAGCACCGCCCTTAGTCTTCCTGTGGAAAACGCATTTGCCTTTGACTCCTCAAATTGTTCGTCTCTTGGAACATACATTGGAAATGGCTTCTCCACTCGACTCTCAGCTGTAATATCTATAAATAACACAACGAAAAAAAAAAACTAAGCAAGTCTATACACACTCATATAAAACGTATCAAATATTAGGGGGTGTTTGGGATTGCTCATTTTAAACTACTAAATAAGCACTTTAGATATTTACTGTAAAATAAGTAGATATGTAGTCACATCCAAACACTCCAAACTGCTTATCTAGTTTAAAAATTAGCTAATAAGCAACCCTAAACACCCTTTAAATTCTAATAACCAAAACATATGTATATACCAGTATCGCTAGGTACACGACCAGTCCGACATCTTCTTGGATATGGAAGTTTATCACCACCAAGTGTAGGCCTAACGAAGTCATTTCCCCTATCTGGATTACCCAAATCATTATAAACATCATAATCATATATTCGATCCGACAATTTCCTAACTCCTGTACCATCGCCCCTTAAGTCCTTTAGCTCTTGATATCTTAAAGACTTTAGCCCTGCTGGAGTCTCGTCTGGCAAATACGGCTGCAAGTACCCAAAAAAAAAATAACGTTAGTCCAATACATCCGCCACGAAGTTTCCTTAACTTTAAGAATCAAAATCATGACCATGACTATTCAAAATTCCAAACTTTTACTAGTCATCAGATGGAATTTGATGTTTGACTTTCAAAGTTTGAATCTTTGACTTTCCTTATATAGATTTGAATTGTTAGGCAAAGGAATGTCAAGTTGAATTAGAACAAATCCAACAATCAAAACTTTTGACTGTACAAAAGTAATCTACAAAAAAGTACTAATAAGGTGGCCTTTTGGAATTTGGATTGCTTACTTTTCTGCTTAAAAATAAGTACTTCATGAAACAGTGTTTGGATTAGCTTAATCCTTCTAAAAATGTATAGGGTCAAATATCTTGGGCAAAAGTATAATACTATATATATCTCAAAAAAGCATTTTTGAAACTGAAAATAAGCAGATCAAGAAACAAAACTGCTTTTGCTTAGATAATAACTAAAGTGCTTAATTACCTGATTAGTAAAGAAAATCCTGGGATTAGGAAGATCTTTAATAGATTGAACCCAAGAATTACAAGGGAAATGAACAGGGCCACAAGCAAATCCTTCAATTGTTATAGTTTCCAAAAAGAACTCTTTCTGATGCTTATTACTAATAGTAATAGCTCCCGGTATTCCGAAATCCGAATCAACCATTATATCAGCTGTATAATTCACCCTTTCGGTTTTAACATTCGACTTCTTCGACCAATCTTTCAACACTGCTTCATTGCTCTTCCTTGGAGCTCTTGTTTCTTCAAGAAAAAACTTTCCAAATTTAGTAACATACATCAAAATTCAAAAAAAATTATAACAAGTTTTGCTCACTTGGATCAATATCATTACCAAAAAACTTTCTAAATTTAGTAACATACATAAAAATTTCAAAAAAAAAAATTATACAACAAGTTTTGCTCACTTGGATCAATATCATTACTAAAAAACTTTCTAAATTTAGTAACATAAATCAAAATTCAAAAAAAAAAAAAAAAAAAAAAAAAAAAAAAAAAAAAAAAAAAAAAAAAAAAAAAAAAAAAAAAAAAAAAAAAAAAAAAAAAAAAAAAAAAAAAAAAAAAAAAAAAAAAAAAAAAAAAAAAAAAATTATAACAAGTTTTGCTCACTTGGATCAATATCATTACTAAAAAAACTTTCTAAATTTAGTAACATACATCAAAATTCAAAAAAAAATTATAACAAGTTTTGCTCACTTGGATCAATATCATTACTAAAAAACTTTCTAAATTTAGTAACATACATAAAAATTTCAAAAAAAATAAAAATAAATAATTGTATCAGTTTGCTTACTTGGATCAATATCATTACTAAAAAGCTGAATAACAACATTCCAACCAATCTGATCAGTAAGAGCATCAATCTTTCTAAAAATAGTATCCTTAAAATCCTCCTTGCTCTTGTTTCTAACAGTCAAAACAGCTCGAACCTTAAACGTAACGGGCTTTTCGACACGAACAAGTCTAACTAAATCTTCACTGATTGCTGCCACAACCATTGAACCATTTTTTCTTGTTTTTCGCAACCTTAACCTATGTTGTTTATTTAATGAAACATGGTTTAAACATAGATTTGAACCAAAAACTGATGTTTTTTTGTCCATTAAGGAAGTGCCCATGATTTGTTTTGTAAGTGCCATTGTTGGAAGAAGAAATGAAATGAAATATTATGTTTTATGGAGTAAGTATGTATGTATAATGTATATATAGTCCCATAGTTTATATATATATATAGTTGTGTTTATTTATGTACACGCTTATTAAAATGATTTGAACATGAATATTTCACCGACCACTCATGTCATTCCACGTTTTAAACTTTTTATTTTGTGATTGTGATTTTTTTCACCATTTGACTTGTTTTGCCATAAAAAGGGTTTTGGTGTAAAAAGTGCTGGATCACTAGCTAACAAAATCAGAAAATGTATATGATGCATAGAATTTATAAAACTTCTTTTTAAGCCTTTAACATATGCATTTGTTACTTGTATTATGAGATAATGCATGTAGAAAAGATTCAAATATTAATACTAACAAGACTAATGGTAATAAGGAATCAGCACAAATTCATCACCGCCATCTCAGTGTCACGTCACTTTCTCTCTTCACAGCCAACATCACAGGAACATAGTGTAATAACCAAGGTTGCAAAAATCGCGAATCGATAGTCGGGTGGTCGACCACCTTGTAGCTTGTAATCGGTCTAGGCGGGATTAATCAATGATTAATCGGATTGGCATGACTGACAAATTTTAGTTATTTCCGGCAAGTTTTGTGCATTTCCGGAGTTTTAGGTATTTCCGACAAGGTATTTTCTAAAAAACTTGTAATAGACTTAAAACTGTTACTATAATTGATCAAAATAAGTTCATAGTGGGTTTTGAGTACTTCCGGCAAGATTTATAGGTTTCCAGCAAGTTTGACCACCATTTGACTGCCGTTGATCGCCGTTAACCACGGTTGACCTATTTGTTTGACCAAGTTCCATAAATCGGCAAAGTCGGTGGCCTTGTAGCACCTAATCGGCGATTAATCGACCTTGTAGACCTTTTTTTTGCAACACTAGTAATAATAACACAACAAACATTACCACCCAAATATACCACACTTATACACAAATATACCCCACAATACACTCACATATACACACAAAAATCACCTCCTCTCTTTACACGTTTGATCGTGCAGACGACCAAGTTTTCTCAAATGGCCATGAACAACGCGTCGAACAAGGCGAGTGTAATAAGCATGACGCGCCTTCGGAGGCGCCACCAAGAAATAACACGCGTCTTGATGCCCTTAGCCTAATAAATAAACGAGCGTCACTATGAGAAAAATATTTGCATTCCTTTTACATAGATCATCTAATAAAACAGATGAAATTTTCTTTCTTCGAGTTACCTAGGTATGTGAATCTTTGACTCAAATACACACGGCTTAACTAACATAATTCACTTTACTATTTTCAACCCTTTTCCAGGTCACCTTCAAATACCGTACCCGTGAAAACTACATTGAGAAAATCAGGATGCTTAACTGTTAAAACATCGATGGTTACATACACCGTCTCATAATATAAAAATTATATATTTCGCTAATATAATAACAATCAAAATGAAGACTTCATTTATCAATGTCTTTTTATACATTTTCTAATCTAATGATTCTATGTAGAAAAGCACTTTATATTTGATTCTTGACTCATAATCATAAAATTCTACGTAGTACTTTTAATAGTAAAAGACTAACAAAAGTGAATTATTGAAAGTCAAACCGAGTTTGTAGTATTCCGGGTCAAAACGCGGCCAGGGAAGGATGATACGAAGGTGGGTTGGGTTGGACCCATTTGTATCCTTTAAGTTTCACTACAATGGCAAATAAACCCCCTATTCCTTTTAAAGTGCCATGTGAGTGTGTATCTTAAGGGAACAAAATAATGTACTTCAACACATGGTGGATCTTGTACTATAAATTATACTTGTGTGTTTTTGGGTCAATATATATTTGGATTTTGGAATACCTTTATTCGTTCAAACTTCAAAGGTTTGCTACTTAATGTTTGCCAAATCAGCCTTTATACTCATTTTCTTAATTTTATTAGTGTGACACTTAAGAGAAATATCAACGAGATGGGATTAATCATTGACACATATTATTGTTGTGTACAGGGACAGACTCAGTATTTTTAGGAGGGTGTTGCACAAAAATTTTTGTTAGGGTCTTGTATAATTCTTCTTTTATCATAGTGCTAAAATTTGCACCATTAAGAATTTTTGTTCTAAACTGAAGTCACACTATAAAGAAAGTAAGTAGCGCAAATATATTATTGGGTGTTGCACGTATAAAAAAAGTGACACTTTTAGAAAAAAAACTTACACTTCGTGACCTGAAATCGGGTGTGGCCCGTGCCACACCCGACTCCCATGTAAGTCCGTCCTTGGTTGTGTACACATATACTTGAGACAAAGAATATGCATGTGCATGACTTATGATTATCATCACTAATATGAATAAAAAGATTATTTTATTTAGAGTTTAAAACTAAATGCAGACTGTTTGGTAGTTTCCTAGATTCGTTATCAACTATATATATAAAAGAAGGAATTATGCATATTACTTGGCAAGTTTATGGATTCGCCATCGACTATGTAAGATAAACAAAACGAGTTGGAAAAGTGTATTATTATAAGAATTTAGCGTTTTCCTAATTGAAAAGGTTAACACATAAAAAGGAAACAAGGTTGATTATTCTTGTTTGTAGGGCATGAGTTTTGATGAATATGAATAAAAAGATAGCTTGAGTAAATTAAAATCTAGAACATATACAGAAAAGGGAATTATTGGAGGGTTTAAACCATAAGTTTTTGGACGGCAATAAGTGAGACAATCCCTTTCGTCATCAAGATTACGACGATGTGACATGCTTGTGTAAGAGTTTGCGTTGACCGACGAGTTTCGTCCTTTGACCAAAAAAAATGCACCATCCGTCCTTAAATGCGAAACGTTATGTACCGTTGGTCCTTCACTTTAACGACATTCATTAACTGTCGTTAACTCACTCTACTTGATACTGAATTGAGGGTATGATAGTAAATTTGCTATTTTCTTTCACTTTTCCTTTTAAACACAAACAAATAAAAGCATTCTCACATGGTCCCACCACCAGCCACCAATCATTTTCCTCTTCTTTATTATATCATCTTCTTCAAATCATCAAAACCCACCACCTGCATCTTCACTCTCCACCACCATTCTCACCACCTTCGGCCACCCTCAAAAAGTTCGATAATTGTATTCATTAAATTGTTTTTTTACCGCAAATTCATACAAAAAAAATATCAAAAACTACAACAATCACATTTAAGCATTTTTCTAATCCACCATCAATAACAAATCCAAAAATCACAGTCAATAACAAGTACACCAAAAAAAAAAGAAAAAAAAAAACGTATATATATCAAAAATTGACAATTTGTTCATAAACCCCTATAAACAAACACTCACTAGTCACTACCAATCTTCATTATAAAATTTTCAACTTTTGTAAGTACAAACTTATGCTTTACACAGGAAAGCGATCCACTTCAAAGATCCAAAATCTCAAAGACCATAAACATATGTGATTGTCTAGAAAAAAGATACTAGAAAGGGGAAACTCTTTAATTACTACAAATCTTTAAAATGGTTCGTGGGGACAGATGTGGACACCTTGTCAAAATGGTTCGTCATTAGTGGTGGCCGGTGAAGATTTCGAGGTGGTTGGCTGTTTCGAGGTGGTTGGTTGTCCACATCACACTCACCGGTCATTATCACCACCGTCGAGACCTGCAACTTGTTGTCACCACCTGTGTATGAGTGGGTTGAGTGAATTAATATTTGACTATTTTTGATTTAGGGATGCAGGTTTCATGTGATTTCTGAAAAAATGATTATTAGATAAGTTTTATCATTTGTGATTTTTGGATGTGGATTGGTAGATCTAAAAGTGTAGGGATAATGTTTTATTCTTTTGGTCGTAGATTGAACGTGATGGTGTATTTCTTGGAAGTGATTTTGTTTCAGAATTTGGTCAAGATGAATATGTGGGTGATGGTGAATGATTATTGGGTTTGGTTTATTTCTTGTATGGTTCTCGAACTGCGTGTTTTGTTTTGATTAATTTGATTTTGTGATTTTTTTAGAAATAAGATGGTGGTGGTAAGTGGTGATAAAGATGAATAGAAGAGATGGTGTGGTGGGCGGTGATAGTTGGAGATGAAAATAAAGAAAGAAGATGAAGTGAGAAATAAATAGGAAAAGACCAAAAAACCCTTACATGGACTGACTTAACGAGCGTTATTTACAGCCGTTAGAGCGAGGGACCAACGGTACATAACGTTTCGCATTTAAGGACGGATGGTGCATTTTTTTGGGTCAAAGGACGAAACTCGTCGGTCAACGCAAACCACAAGGACGAACGGTGTAGTTTACTCCTTGTGTAATAAAGGTTCCTTTGATAGGATGGAAAGAAATATTAAATAAATGGAATAAACGATGTAATGGAATGAATGATGCAATGTAATGATTCATTAATGTTATTTATCATGTTTGGTTGATAAGATAGACGTAATGTAATTGATAAAAAAAATACTAAATGGCCATTGATTATAGGAAGTTTATTTAATGTGGTTAGTTAATGATGGACTTTTTTGTAGTTTTCATTCCATTACAAGATGTAATGAAAAAAAAGAAGGGGACCCCTAACGAATGAAAATGGTGTAATGAGTCATTCCTTGCAATAAATCATTACATTGTAAATATGTAAACAAACAAGATTTTTTTTATTCTACCGTAATAACTTTTTCCATTCCTACTTTGATTACAGCATATCAAACGCTACGTAAATTCTTATGATGTGGTGGCATATGCAAGCGGGCTATATCCACACACACACACACACACACACACACACACACACACACACACACACAAAAGTCTTAAAATACATTTAGGGTGTGTTTGTTTTTTAAAAAGATGTCTTACTAGCCTCTTACTCTTACCGAGTCAGAGGCGGTAAGAGGTGGTCAGACATTATTGTTATTTGTTTTTTTCTTTTGAGTCAGACCCGGTCAGACGTATGACATCTTACTCAATAAGAGGTGGAGGGCTTGTCTTATTGTCTCTTACTTGATAAGAGATTGAAGACTTATGTTAATATAATATATTTGATGGTTTATTAAATATGTTATATTTATGATAAAAAAAAAAAGTCTTGTTTCGAATTTACATAAGTTACTTATTATCGCATGCGTTGGTTTAATAAATAAATTGCAAAAACGAGCACTGAAAATCATTTGGATAATTATACAAAAACAAACAACATTATTTCGTTCAGAGTTAGACTTTCTAACCACCTCTTACCGGTAAGATGTGGTAGTCAGATTCAGACCTGAAACATCTTAATGAAACAAACACACCCTTAAGTTTGAAAAGTAAATAAGGTGCAGCTTTTATATATGCAACAAATAGATATTCATACCCTTATGATGAACAGGATAGTTTCATGATAAAAACGATTATTAAATAAATGATACGTGTTTATTATATTAATATAAAGCATCAAATACAAAATCAAGAAAAATATCACTTCTGATTTCTTAATAGGTAAAGATATGTAAAATTGTGTCATAACACTTTATTGTTAAAAGCTAACCAAATTGACATGTAATCAACATGGAATCAAACAAATTATAAAAAATATAGAATGAAAATTATATGTTAAAAACTTATTGTCATTTGATTAATTCATACATTATATACTTATAATCACATTATAGATATAGATATTAAGTAAGGGTGCAAATTGTAGGTTAAAATCTTTTAAAAACTATTACACCTCTTACATGGTTTTACATTATTAATAAACGCTTATGTATGTAAAAGAATTATATATTTATTCATATTAACAGTGACAAAAAGACGAACATAATGAATATAATTATGCATATTAAAAATATGAATTAGTATGTATGTATACATGTTTATGTCAATTGTTATTATATTTTAGATATAAATAACATTAAAAGATTAATTTTGACATATTTATGCCTTTCTAAAAAAATATTAAAAGTTTAATTGTTAAAGGGTGTGAAATAAAATATTTTAGTAAGGTAAATAAAAATTACTTTTAAAATTATGTTTAAATTAAATGTATATTTTATTCTATTTTTCTAACTTGACATGGCACATGATCATTTCTTGTCATGTCACATATAACGTCACTATCTCATTTACATTTATCAAAACCTTTTATAGTATTATATAAGTTTTGGTTTTCAAAAAATTGCATATTTGCATGTACGTTGTTTTCTACTTTCCTCATAAATAAAGTAAGAGTTAGGATATCCGTACCCGTCTAATGTGATTTCAATACTCCTTTTAATTTTTAAATTTTAGTTCTATTTTTTTTATTTTTACAAATTTTGTTATAAAACTACAAAATAGAAATTATGAAACATAAAATATAAAGTTTGAAAAGAAATACGGAAAAGAAATCGATTAAAAGAACTACGGAACATAAACTAATAAAAAATTGTTTTATGGTGTTAATAGAGGGAGTAAAATGTGAGTTAGAAGGGGTAAAAAGTGAGTCGGGTATGCTTAACAATACATATAATGTAACTGTAATTTTTACAAAAGTAATGTTATTGTAGTTGTTTCATATTTTCACAGTTTATGATATGTGCGGATTCTAGTAACAATTACTCCTTCCGTCCCAAAATTATTGTCCAGTTTGAATTTTCAAAGTCAAACTGGTTCAACTTTGACCATAAATATATATTTTTTATTATATAATACTTGATGAAAAATTATACCATTGAAAAGTACACTTAAAACTCAATTCATTTATATATTTTGCATCAAATATTATACAACACCCACAAAAATATTTAAGGTCAAAGTTGAAGAAAAAAGACTAAAAAAATCAATAGTGGACAATAAATTTGGAACGGAGAGAATACCATTTTTAGTTTTTATGGACATAAAGGTAAAACAAAAGAAATGGTGTACTATTAATCTTTTCTGTTGAACCCGAATAATTATTTTACGCATACGTAAATAATAATGTGAGCACTAAAATATGATAAATAATGTATAATATATTTTATTAGAATAAACAAACAAATGTTTGATTAGTTAATGAAAAAAAAAAAGTAATTGTGTTGTAATTTGTAAACAAGCCATTTTGAAGAGTGTTGATATTCACACCACAACTTTTTTACTTTCACCATAATTTGTGCATTACAGTATTGTACAATGTGTTGTACAGCTTGTACAAAGTGGTGTATCTATCAAATAAAATGATGTGATTATCAACACCCCATTTCAAATAATAAAACTTTGCTTATATAGCTTGCTATAACTTAAACTTTTTTTGAATTTCAATAATTGACAACTTTACATCAACATTTTTACTAGCAAACTATGCTATTTTTTTCACTTTCACGACAAAGATGACTAGTTTGTAACAAAAAAATTAAATACGATTAATCGAGTTGCGTTTAATCGAGCCGTGTTCCCGCGTAGAGCTGGCAAATTGGGTACCTGTTAAGACATGTTAAGACCTGTTAAGGGGAAAAATGTACTATGCAATTTTTTTATTTTTTAAAATAATTGTTTTTAGTATTATAGGGTTCAATATTTAACTTATTTGATACATAAAACGCTTATCTGTCATACTCAAACTACCAAAGCCAAGTGTTAAACGAGTCGTTTTCATGTTTGAAACTTATGTTATTCGCGCGCTCCTAACCTGTTAAGACCTGTTAAGACACGATTTGCCAGCTCTATTCCCGCGTGACATGCATTGGGAGTGTGTAGTGAGGCAACGACAAAGACGAGAGATGTGTAACGAAAGGTGAACTCTTCACCTTTCGGGAAATGTGTTTATATTATTTATTACTCTCTCTGTACCAAAATATAAGTCCACTTTGCTATTTTTTGTTCTCTCAAAATTAATGTCCACTTTTAATTTCAACAAATCAAAATGCTTTTAAGTGGGTGAGAATGAAATTTAATTGGTTAATATTTAAAGGGGCTCATTTTTTTTAAACTTTGTGAAATATGAAAGTGGACATATAATTTGGGACGGAAGGAGTATTTGGTTTGTGAGTGTGTGTCGGTTATTTAGTATGGTATAATTTTATAAAAGTGAGTATTTTAATAAATAAAAAATGTGATGAAAGGTGAAGTAGTGGGTGGGAATGAAAAGTAAGATGGTGGTGAATGAAAGAAAAAGCTGATGTGACGCTGAGGTGTAAGATGAAGTGGTGTGATGGTTGAGGCCGGCCTTAGTTATCATCGTACATATCACAAGATAAATAAAAAAATTAAAAAAAAAAAAAAAAAAAAATAGTGAAAAGATTGAGGTCATTGAACCTCGTATCACCACACATTGCTGACCATATATTATTTGTCAATGTCACCAAAAAGTTTCTTTGCACTACCTCAATTTAATCATGTCCAATACGTTTTGCTCAATGATGAAAAGTTGAAAACCAAAATTTCAACATTATAATTAGTGATAACTGCCTAGCTAGCTAGCTCGGGCACTAATGACATCCATCTGATTTTCAGAGAACGAAAAACGTATTGAGTGTAAGGGGGCGTTTGATTTCGACTTAATTGACTTAATAGGAAAAAAAACTGAATTAATTAAGTCATACGAAAACTGTTTGTTTGTGACTTAATAGAGAAATATGACTGAAAATATTAAGTAATAAAACTGAGGTTGTCTGCATTAAGTCATGTTTAATTAACGGATGACTTAATGTGGAGACCCTCAGTTTTGCCACTTATTATTTTAAGTCATTTCTTTTGATTAAGTGACAAACAAACAACTTTTCACATGACTTAATGAATTAAGTTTTTTCATATTAAGTCAATTAAGTTCAAATCAAACACCACCTAAGTATGTTTAAAATTAAGTCAATGTGGTACCGTTTAAAAAAGTGAAGAAGAAAGCTAAACTAGACCAACTATTAGGAAAAAACTAGCTTAATGACATTTTGTGGTTTAAGTTAAATACGCCTGCAAAAGGCATTAAATATTGTCATACGCTTCTTTTACATCTATTTTTGGCCGATCATGCAACTATATATTGTTAAACAGAGTTAGGAATAAGCAAAATAAAAAATATATTAGCACAGGTTGTAGTTCGTACGATACGATGATAGGAAGGTATTATATCCATAAAGTATTAAGGATATTTGTTTACTCATAAAATAACCGTGGTCTCTCTTTTAATACTGAAGTCACTGAACACTATGATAACGTGAGAAGTTGAGAACCTAGCACAACCAAGCATTGACCACGCGCGAACCCTATACTGAGGGTGCACCACCGCGCGCGATGGTTGCATTTTCGTTCATTTTTGGTGATCTGCATCACCTAACAGAATCCAAAAAAGTGAGGAGCTTTTATTATTATTATTTTTATTTGTGAGTGTGGGGATATATATTGTGTGGTATGTTTGCATATATAGTAAAATATTTTACATTTACTACTATAAACTGTCGCTGTGCATCGTCTCTATGCGCGGATTTTCGTCTGTGTAAAATACCCGAACGGATTATCAGCATAAATGATTGACATTTTTCATAAAACTAATCTGCCATGAATATATTGTAATAATAACTTCGATTATATTAGCCGGGGTGTCGTCCCTTTTACAGTTTTACCCAAAAAGAAATAATAACTTCGATTAAAATTATTATTATTATCATGAAAATATAAAGAAAACTACTCATATCATTTGAATGTTTGCGTAGAATAGGAGTTATAACATGTGAATAATGTTTTTGATGTTATATAAATTTGGAACCTAGAATGAAGCAAAAATCAATTTTTATAGTTGGTGGAATCTTATTTTTGGATTTACGTCATTATTATTGTATCCAATTTCGTATTGCTGTTTTTGCTTATAGTGCATGTGGGCCTCTTGGATTTTCATAGTGCATTTTGTGTGACGATGAGTACATTCAGTAAAAACAAAAGTGACAACACAAAATTAAAAAAATAATTCAGTTGTTTGATCTAGTCATCTAGATGATTAAGATATTAAACGTTGGGCAGGTAGTACTTATTACTCGTATTATAATTGTTATGACTTGCACAAGTTTTAACTTAAGTGGTGTGAGGCCTCCCTTGATCATTCTTTAAGAATCAATTCTCGACTTTTCTATCGAATCTAAATGAATACGAAATGTGTTTCACAAAACGTGTTAGATCAAGTGATTATAATAAACGTATGAACCTGTTATAGACTAATTGTGCCGCGTTCTTACCTTTTGGTAATGACGTGAATCATGAAATACTTTTATACACAGGTTAAACATATACGAGATGTATGGTATTAAATTTTGTTGTCAACAACCGCAATCGACAATTAATGGTGGTTTGTAAGCTTTTACTATCACATTGATACTTCTTCATACAAAAAATAGAGATACAATGACATTAATACATAAATAAATACAAGTATATTGTCTCGTACAATAAAGATTTAAAATTCTCATCATTTAAACTATAGGGATGATTTCAACCTTCTATAAGATGTTAAATAATGACAGAAACGAAAAATATTGTTTTCTTAATGACTTAATTTGTGGTCAACTATAAAAGGACATTTAATAAAATGTTGCGTGTTAAAATCTCGCAAAAAAAATAAAAGTGAAATTGTTATTCTTCGTGTATGAATGCACATATGCAAGTTCACTGACAAATTGTCTTCATAAAAAGATTGTGGTCAACTTTAACTATTGTCGGTCAATAGAAATTTTTAGAAAATACTACTGTAGTTAAAAGGAAACAAAAAAAA
>LBNU01032426.1:71434-89300 GCA_014162995.1 Artemisia annua
TTTTTTTAAATATGTGCATTAAAGTGGTGTATACTATGTTTCTTGTCTTGTAAGTCTGAAAATTATGTGCATTAAAGTGGTGTAAACTATGCTTTTTTTCTTGTAAGTCTTAAAAAATTACAAATATAGAAAGCTATACTTGTAATAACCTAAACTTTTTAAAGACACTTAAATTTCTAAGCTTTTAATTATATGTGTATGCATCTTTCCTGTTAAAGAAATGTTTTTGGTCTTAAACATTTTAAGACTTCTAAATATAGATATCCTAAATACGTTATAAGGTAGTATAGATGTTTATTTTCAATATACACAAAATTTTAAAAAATCTCATTAATTAACTACATTCTTCACCGATCAAATATCATGTCTTTTCACTAAAACTTATTCTCACGGGGTAAATGCAAAATATCATTTATTTTGAGACATCTCAAAATAGTAATATGGACACTTATGATAAGACGGATGAAGTATTATTATTTCCAGAATATGCTAATCCTCCCATGCATGCTCTTTGATCTAAGTATCTAACAAAGCCATGTCTCCCAAATATGATACGGGAAGAAGCCTGTCTAGCTGTTAACATCATGTACTTCAAGTCTTTGGCTTTGACTAACCAAAACAGAAAGTGATAGAGGTAGTTATAAGTTAAAAAGGAATAATATTTTTCTAATCATAACAGCCACACACCGTCCACTTTAGTCATCTAAGTAGGTGGAGATCGCCTACATTTTGAGCATTGGGTGTGCATAAGCGACAATTGCTTATCATTCGCGCAATATCAGCATCATGTCAATTTTCTTGTCCTACCGTACGTTGTTCAACCATTTTTCTTTGTTCATACTCCTCTACTAAGAACTCACACAAACGATATGATCATGTTTATATGGATGTACATAGTGACATGAGTTTATACGAATTTATAAAAGTAGACCAACGTGGAGCGGCTTTTTCCAAAAAGATGAGGGCAATTTATAAGCCTGCCTCTAAAGAACCATAATTCATACTTGTTCAGTTGTTTGTAAAGAAAAAAATTTGATAAAATATAAGTAAGGTCCAATTATGCATGATCTATCGAAGTTTATAAAAAATCTCATGTGACGACGTTTATAATATTGGAAATGCTCTAACAAATGATGATCGAGCCGGTATATTAACAAATAACGATCTTGTGTATTGACAAATGACGACGCCTCACAACACACCGTACGTACGCTCCATACTTCTCATAAGGTGGTGCTTCGTCGGAGCAACCCGGCCACCGGCCACACTCGTAGACTAGGTGTAGCGATTAAAAAGGACCCTGGACCATGCTAAGATTTTGTGGGGTTCACGTTAAAAAGCTATTTTTTGTTGACTTAAAATTCGATAGTTGGTGGTGGAGTTATGGCCGGTGTTAGTTGTAGTGTTTTCCCACTAACCATTGTTGATTAAATTCTATGGTTTAGAATCACATATTTGAAATTTATGGATGTTTAATACGTGGGTACTTTGGTTATGTTTGGCACAAAGCTTTTTGGAGCTTTTTTGGGCAATGAGCGGTGAAAAATGTGCTTTTTGATTTTTAGTGTTCGTTTGGCATGAGAGCTGTGGGCTTTGCTATTTTTTAGGAAAGCTCATTTTCCCAATGCTTCTTTATGAAGCTGTGAGCTTTTTTGGCTACTGCTCACAGCTCACTGCTACTGTTCACTGCTACTGCTCACAGCTACTTTTGCCAAACATAGCCTTTGTTTACTACAAAATAATGTTTGCATGGACGTAAAGTTCAAATTCATCTTTATTGATAAATTTGGTCAAATGTACATGAAAGAACCTTTAATTGCTACGTTATTACCACTTTGGTACTATTTGGTCTAGTGTTAGAAATTCGATTATCATATTTAGAAACTAATTAAGTCGCTGAACTTCTTGATCACCTATTGAACATTTCAGGGACTTAGGGTACGTGCACAAAAAACAAATTTGAGATTACCTTTTTTGGTATAAAGGTGAAAATATATTAACTCAATACCAAGGTACGTCCATGTAACTTCTTGTGTTCAAATTACCTCTATTTGTGAGGAGTGAAATGAAATCTCTTCTAAAAAAAAATTAAAAAAAAAAAAAAAAAAAAAAAAAAAAAAACTTAGNGAAATGATGAATCGAATTATGAATGAAAGATTGATAGTGGACCATATAGGTAGGTTTTGGTTGAATTTGTGTAAATGAAGTGGAGCACTCTTTAATTATTTCTCAACCTCTCGCTATATTTATATTATAATAATATTTTTTATTACAACATTATACAATATTATATAAATGATTAAATAATATTAATTTATTTCTCTTACTTTTTAACAAAACCAAAAACCAAATTCAAATCTTATATCAAATGCAAATCCTAAACCAAACTCATTTACATACCAAATTAACACACCCTAAGCATTAACACCCAAAGTATATATATTTTTTTGTTTTATTAGTCAACTACATACTTATTGATAATGATAGTTGTGTTGATTTTAATCTATCTATATAATTCTCTATTCATTTACTGTAAGAGTTAGACATATATTTTAAAAGAATATGATCCCTGCGCCAAAACTGCAGGGAAGTTGTCTGTTGTTGTGTTGAAATAACCCAAACAAAAGGTATCATACGTAAAACAAAAAGAGTTAAAGGGTGGTAAATGTGAAATTTTGGATTCAATTTGTTCTTGCAGTAGGTAAGTTAAGTATTGTTAACAGCAGTGATGTTTTCCCTATATTTTAATTAAGTAAATGTGCATGATTCAGTGTAAAAATATTTTATTTAGCAACTATAAAGTATTGTGTGATTTTTTTTTTTACTGAGATCTTATAAGATTTAAGTTCGAACATCATCTTTTTATGCCATAAACTTAACTGTTGAGAAAAACACTAAATATGTAATTAAATAGGGCGAATTTTAGATCACTCGAGCTTCAAAATATCATATTTACCTAAAATGCAATTACTCTACTCTTAATAATAAAAATATGAACTATCGCATTATCTCCCTCTCTAACAACCACCGCCACCTGAAAGTTGACGACGCCACATAAACAATCGATCATCAAATCAAGAAAAGATGAGAAAAACACTAGACTATTTGATTCCTCCGCCGGCTACCGAATGGTCATTGAAGTATATTGTATAGTTGATTATTAGTTGTTCAAAAGAAAAAAGTCTACTATATGGAAAACCATTTTTCACAGGAAAAATAAAATATAGTAGTTGTTGAAATACATCTTTTTGACTATGGACTTTCCAACTATATTGTTTTATGTTCAATTTTCAGATACGTGTGACTAAAATTTTAGGACTAAGAACAAAGGTTGCTAAGCCTGAGAACATGACTAGGTTTGTGACTGAGATTATTTCAAGCTAAGCGCAAACTCGATTATATAAATTAAGAATTTTGGTGATATAGAAACGAGAAAATTTCAAATAACAAATGAATAATGCTAGAAGTTTGGGATTAACTCAAAGCAATATCATATGTAGAAGCTTTCAATCAAATAGTTGTAGTTCAAAACCCGCATATGACATATAAAGATATTTCCAATCTCACGTGTTCTCACTTTGAAAAATTCCAAAAGAGATAAAATTTTCATTTTTCTAGTTTTATTTTTGTATGACTGCTAAACTGTTCGACTCTACTATCTTTTTGTCAAGTGCCCTATTTTGCAGGTGATATTTTTTATGCGACTCCACTATATTGTTGCCAAGTGTTCACCACCTTTTTGCCAAGTTATGTGTTTTATAAAAAGTAAGACCATGGTTGACCTTTCTTTTTTATAGGCCGACGGTTGTACTTTTTGTGCGACTGGCGGTTGAGAAATTTTTTAGTGCTATTTTGTCATTTTCGAAAAATACAAAAAGTTCTCAAATAAATAAAAAATAAAGAATACAAAATATATATATTTTTTTGTAAATTTATCTTGCTTTCAAGATTTTTTTGTCTTTTTCGAGAAATACAAAATGGTCGCACAAAATGTCAAGTCAAGTCACACAAAAAATATCCACCTACCAAATGGGACAATTGAAAAAAAAAAAAAAAAATGTTAATGGAATCGCACAGTCTAGCAGTCGCACAAAAATAAAATTAAAATTTGGAGCTGCACAATTTATATTGAGTAAATTGAAAGTGTGACTACATGTTTCTGTACTTGATTCTATTAATAATTCTTCTTAACTAAATGACTTAGCTACGTTTCAAAAATAATAATTGATCACGTATAGTGCGGAATCCGCCTTCTGCACGTAACCTCAGCGCGGCCGCGCGCTAAGGCGCGGTCGCATGAGAATACGCCTTCTACAATAGGAATGAGCGGAATATTAGTAACTGCCGAAACCCGGAATCATGTGCGGACCTCAAGTTAAACACTCTGTCCCCGGACCCGGACCCCAATCCCAATAGTTTAACTGCCGAAACACTCTTAACACCTTTATAACATGTTTTCAGAAATTTGGGCCTATTATCAACCCAAATACATATAAATTTAAGAAGCCCAGTATGATACACACATAGGTCCATCAGTCCAAATACATATAAATGAACGTATTGTTGCTTTAAACTGTTTAAACCTACATCATTTAACTTAGTTATCTTTTTTAAATCACTCTAACGGAACAACAAGTTACTATACATTTCGTGTTTTCATGCATGAAAAATGAGTGAGTTCCTCCTTTAGGCTAAGAAAGCGATGTACACATTCTGAATTCAAGTGGTAGCTATGTAATGCGAACAAACATCCAAAATTCGTTAACCGATGACTCTTGATAGTTTACAATCTTTCTAGATAAAGGGCTTTACAATCTTTCTAGATATAGATGATTCAAAGAAAAATTAGTGAAATCCAACCTTAAAGAAGCTGGAGAAGAGAAGAGTGCAAATGCAAAGAAACCGCACGCCAACCTTGTTGCGAAGGGTGTATCATGTCCCAAAAAAACGAGTCATTAGTGTTTCCACAAACACTGTATTTTATTATCTTTGTACCTTCTTCGATGTTTCCACACGAGTACTCTTTAGTGACACCTTGGCAACACGGTTTAAGCAAAGTCGCCACCATTGAATTCCCTGTAGACCATCACGTGTATATTACTATCACTAAAAGGACTATCTACAATACTACACATCACTTGTGTCACTATACATTGCTAAAGAAAATTGTCTGGATAGTTTGTGACGATTTTCTAGCAGCGTATATACAAACTAATCGCTGTATCACAAAATGACAATACTGGCGCTAGAAATATACATTTTATTTGACAAAATTAAGCAACATCGCACCAAAACTTATTTTATCCCGATTTAGTGACAGGTCTGGGCTTTCTAGTGATGCTTTACTCCAACGGAAAAAGAATTTTGGAATTTAAATAGATTGTAAGATTGATTAAGGCTACGAAGTATTTATAATATTAATGTACCTGCTGAAATGTTCTTTTGTAGGTTTAGAACTGATGAGAAAGCTTTGTAGAGATCAAGGATAACAAAAAGTGCCGTATCAGTTTCGTTGTTTAGTTTTCTAATGCTTTCCACAAGCACTTGGTTATGGAATTCAGCTACCGAATTTCCACTATCACTACAATTCTGATATGATGTAGAGACCGTGAACTGAGGCAAGCACCCGATTGGTTGCATTGCCGTGATTCCAATCTTTTTTACTCCTAACTCATGTATACGCTTGGCATTTGAAACTAGTTGCTCAACAATTGATTTTGTTAGATCTGGCAGTTCCTACAATGATACATTTCAAGACAATCCTTAATGGCATGTTTATGATGCTTTATTGTATTAACATTGCTTTAAACTTTTTGCGTTTTTTTGAACAGCTTTATAGAATTTCATTGAACAATTAAAACATCCAAAAATCATGGGAGAAGTAGTAACCTTGAGTGTATGATTTGATGTAAAGTAAGTTGCATAGTCATTGCCTGCTACAGAAAGTATAGCGATGGAGGATGAATTAAGCGGAATCTTTTTTTGCTGAACATATTGTTGAAAATAATCAATTTGTGTTGTCATGTTTGGTTGATTCACAAATGTATTAAAAACACCTGTTCCTCCATATGCAAAATTCATCCCATATCTAACTGATTTTTTCTCGCCAGATTTCCATCCTAAGTATGTTATCGGAGACNCGGTTTAAGCAAAGTCGCCACCATTGAATTCCCTGTAGACCATCACGTGTATATTACTATCACTAAAAGGACTATCTACAATACTACACATCACTTGTGTCACTATACATTGCTAAAGAAAATTGTCTGGATAGTTTG
Source organism: Artemisia annua (assembly GCA_014162995.1). Lineage (NCBI taxonomy): Eukaryota > Viridiplantae > Streptophyta > Magnoliopsida > Asterales > Asteraceae > Artemisia > Artemisia annua. The sequence continues at coordinate 77,713 of LBNU01032426.1, forward strand.
TGACGATTTTCTAGCAGCGTATATACAAACTAATCGCTGTATCACAAAATGACAATACTGGCGCTAGAAATATACATTTTATTTGACAAAATTAAGCAACATCGCACCAAAACTTATTTTATCCCGATTTAGTGACAGGTCTGGGCTTTCTAGTGATGCTTTACTCCAACGGAAAAAGAATTTTGGAATTTAAATAGATTGTAAGATTGATTAAGGCTACGAAGTATTTATAATATTAATGTACCTGCTGAAATGTTCTTTTGTAGGTTTAGAACTGATGAGAAAGCTTTGTAGAGATCAAGGATAACAAAAAGTGCCGTATCAGTTTCGTTGTTTAGTTTTCTAATGCTTTCCACAAGCACTTGGTTATGGAATTCAGCTACCGAATTTCCACTATCACTACAATTCTGATATGATGTAGAGACCGTGAACTGAGGCAAGCACCCGATTGGTTGCATTGCCGTGATTCCAATCTTTTTTACTCCTAACTCATGTATACGCTTGGCATTTGAAACTAGTTGCTCAACAATTGATTTTGTTAGATCTGGCAGTTCCTACAATGATACATTTCAAGACAATCCTTAATGGCATGTTTATGATGCTTTATTGTATTAACATTGCTTTAAACTTTTTGCGTTTTTTTGAACAGCTTTATAGAATTTCATTGAACAATTAAAACATCCAAAAATCATGGGAGAAGTAGTAACCTTGAGTGTATGATTTGATGTAAAGTAAGTTGCATAGTCATTGCCTGCTACAGAAAGTATAGCGATGGAGGATGAATTAAGCGGAATCTTTTTTTGCTGAACATATTGTTGAAAATAATCAATTTGTGTTGTCATGTTTGGTTGATTCACAAATGTATTAAAAACACCTGTTCCTCCATATGCAAAATTCATCCCATATCTAACTGATTTTTTCTCGCCAGATTTCCACCCTAAGTATGTTATCGGAGACTTAGTACCCAGTATTCCAGCTGCATTTGTTAAACAAAACATAAGCATTAGACAGCCGTAACATTAAGAAAAAGTATCTAAATAACAACCAAGTGTACGCAAAGACATCAGCCTATATGTGGGTTCAAAATCCATTGTCGAGTGTGATAATTTCAAATTCCTCCCAATTCTATGCATCTAAGCTAGTCCAACCAGATGCATGTAGTTTTGAATTTCATAATGTTTTGAAACGTTAATATTAATTCATGCAAGATAAAGGTTAAAACAAACGCACCAATGTAATCGGTGAGCACACGGCCATCAGAAAATCTGCCAGAGGGACTACCAGGAAAAGTGATTCCATACGGTTCATGCCATGAACCACCATATGTTTTTGGCCAATTTCCAGTATCTACGTACGAGTCTCCAAACACAAACAACTTCAAGTTGTCTCGCCCATTATGTCGTCGGCTGCTAACTGGAAAACTCTCAACAGAAATCGCAACATTTATGGAACTGATGACACAGAAGAGAACAAAGCATGTTTTCTGTTTCATGGCAATGGGTACAAAAAAGACTTAACAAAATCTTCAGTTGATGGCAACCAAGTTAACCTTGAGATTAATATATACATATAATTATGGTTTTGGTTTTTGGTTGTGGTTGTTGTTGACTATTGACTGGATTGAGGGGCTAATTACTAGTTTCAAATTATTTGGTAAACAAAACTTGTGTTGTGATATAAGAATCCTAACAACAAACATGAATGTTGGCGAATATTGTCACACAAACTAGAGGTCATTGCCTTGTTACATGATGTTACAAATTTGGTCAACTACATTAGAGGTCTGAGTGAAATGTTTTTCCTTAATGAAAAATAATATATTGTTGGTTAACACCACGATAAGATTGTACATTATGAACGTACTAATTTAAATATAGATACTAATTTGGGCTTACTATCAACCCAAATATATGATGTATCTAACTTTGCATTTCTACTACAGTATCTAGCAGTATGACTTTTTACAAGATACAATATAAGCTCTGTGATCAGAAAGCATTGACCTTTCGTTATTAATAAGTACATAGACTGATTAAAAGCCACAACTTCTTTTATTATTTTTTAAACAATGAAAATGACAAATAAATGTAGTAGAAAACCATATCAACAACTCCATAATAAAAATCGTTATCGTAAAACCTATTTCTGTGACACATTGTTTTTTAATAAAACATATAAATCACAAGCAAAACATATAAAACTCGTTATCATAAAACCTATTCAGCGTTTGATATATTTGGTTTCCTTGCACCTCAACAAAATCCAACGAGTTATGCATAGTAATGTTATGACATATAAATCCACAAATATTGTTTTCAAAAGAATTAGTTTTGCAATCCAAAAAATACTAGCGGCGCAGCTTGTTGCTTGTTTGCCTTTCACCTCAATGTAAATCCAGTTATAGTGTCTCTTATGTAATTCCTTTTGTAAAATTTTTGATTTAATTCAATTCAGTTGTTATATAGTTTTTGATTATATGATATCTTAAAAGTAAATGTAAAAAATTAATAATAATAATAATAAATAAATAAAATCAAAGTTGGTCATAGTAAATTTGGAGTATACATTGTAACTTACTTCCTCTGTTTTAAAATAACTGTCCAACGACAAAAAATACACATTATAAAAAAAGTATCATTGTTACAGTATTTTTTTTCTTACTTTTTGCAGAATAATAATTTTACATTTAACTGATTAATTTATAACTCTTTTAAAGCTTATAATAGTGAACTTAAGTAAAGATAACATATTAAATTTGATCTAAGCTTCATATGTATTTTAAAAGTGAATAATTTAAATTGAGATAAACAAATTTGGAACGGAAGGAGTACTTTAATTGATTTATGGGTATCTCTTTAAATTAAAGTTTAAACTATGAAATCATTAGCCTGATTTGTCTTTTCTTAATATGTCAATATATTCATTTTATATAATATATATTTTGTCGACTAAAATCAAATTTCAAGTTTGTTAGCATGCATGTCATATATTTCCAAATATAAAATGAGTTTTGAATTGATAAGCATGATATAGGAATCAGATCAAATAACTCATATTGTTATCATACATGATTAAGAATCTAAATCTAAGCAACAACCACAACCGAGTATTGGTAATGATGGATCGATCGTATCAATGATCCAACTTTAGCTTATATGGACTTGTTGTAATTCTCCCATGGACGGATTCACATGGGTGCTGGTTATGGCATGAGCTACATCCAATTTTATGTCATGAAGTGCAAAAAAATTTCAAAATCGTCGATGTTTTGTATGTGCAAACCCTAGTAAATTTTTTCGCTACTTTTGTTTTTTACGGTGTAACTTTAGTTAATCAACAATTACTTTGTGCAACACTCTCTTGAAAATCCTCTTTATCATTTATTGTGTTGCTTAAACCCGATTATTATTCGATCCATCTTAACTTTAAAGAAAATTATCTTGTATTCTACGACTCATTTTACTTTTGTGACCTCTAATAAACACCAACCTTACATTTATCCAGGGACGGAGCCAGGATTTTGTATTGAGGGGGGCTCAAAAAATTTTTTTTCCCAATAGTATCGTATAATTTCTTTGTTTTAGAAGTTGGATTGAAGCTTGAGTCGTTCGACATACTGGCTCAATGATATTTTCTTTCGATAGTAACATACAATTACTTGTAAAGTTGATAAAATAGGTAACGTTGGCCAAAATGGTAGTGTGGACGGGGAATTAAAGAAGATAAAAGCGTCTTTGTTTATTAGATATGGGCGGGGTTGGATTGAAGACTTTATCAAACAAAAAATAGGACAAGAAACCTGCTTCTACAAAGATGGATTTTTATTTTTATTTTTTATCAAGGGTAGCACAAAATAATGTGCAGCTTTCTTTTTACATACCGAGCAGTTTAGTTAGTCTTAAAAACAAAAAACCTTATGTAGATTTTTTAAGGGTTAAAAATAGTCGAATTATAAAGGAAATATTTAATCTGGATACAAAAGACATCTTGTTATTTAGTGAGCCTTTTAACAAAAAAAAAATCTATAAATTCTAAAATTAAATAACACAGTACAAATTTTTATGTTTAAACATAAGATAAGTCAAAATAAACTAACATTCAATAAATTGATATGTGAGAAGACTGTGATTAGAAGAAAAAGAACCAAAGAAATACCACTTATCCTATTTCAAAATGTGCCACACCTATCCCAACCCCAACCACGTGACTAATGCAAAAACCATATACTTTACCATTTTTATATTAATATAAATATGTAGTTCTCCATCTTCCTCAATTCAACACTCTTCCTTATTTTGACATTTATGCTTCAAACACCTTCTTAGCATCCAATCCAATTATCCAAATGCTTCTAAAAGTGATTTTAAATTTCAGACCATAGAAGTTCAGGGGGGGCCAACTCTGAAAAAATCTCAAAAGCCCTATGTAGCTCTGCCGCTATCCATGCTACAATGTAGATTAGTTGGGCCAGTTGGGGGTGGCCGAGCACCCTCCAGCCCCCCCCCCACTGGCTCCGCCTCTGCATTTATCAAACATCATGACTATTGCATTGCATGCAAGAAATGATAGTAGTATTATTGATTGTGCAACGTCATGGAAGTCGTCACAACTTAAAAGCATTTTGGTAGTTAGTGAAATTAAATTGGTTTTGTAGTATATCATCCACGTAATAACCAAATGGCTTTAGATCTTCGAAAAATATATGGGCTCACAGAAAAAATTTTGTGAATAAATGGTCTTGAGTTCGAGTTTCGGCTCGTGCTCATTCAAGTTGGTGCCCCATTGGGCCAGAAAGTTGTTGGAGCTATTCATAATGAGTGACAATGACTGGTGAAAAAAGCACTCGAGGTCAGGGTGTTCCATCGAACTTACATTTTTAATTTATTTTTCTTTTATATCATCCACGTAATATTATAATTTAAAGAAAAATGTCTTGTAGTATGACGAACGCATGCATACTATCCGGGATGTAGCATCTTCTTTGAATACGATATATGAACAACCAAAACTCAAGTCGACTTTTATATGTTCAATGTAATAGTCAACGAAATCCATTCAGATTTTAATACACATGCATGTATCTCGTAAAATAAAGTTACACGTTTAAAACAATGACAATTAACTAGTATACTGGGGTTAGATGCATAAACCAAACATTTTAAGTAGCTATGACTAGTTATCATGCATTGTCTCGCCCTGGATAAGAAAAAATCTCAGGACTGACCCTGTCGGTACAAGAGGTATCCAGTGATCGATTACAGATCGAGTCCCTTAGTGTATCGAGTTCTATCATACTTTCTTTTACCATAGTACAATTTCCAAGAGTACGTCATAAGAATGATATTTTTCTAGCTTACAGTTGCCAAATACGCAACGTATCCAATATCTTGGAATTGAAGTAAAGTCTTCAAACAATAGTTCAAAAGTACCACCTTATATGGAAATTGGTTTCAAATGATTGAGACTTGAGACTTATACTCTACGAAAATGAATTATATTTGTATCGAAAAACATCTTCATGTTACTGTATTATCATGAATATATGTACCTCCATTATTACACTGATGAGATTTATGATGGTATATAATTTATTTTCCACATCATACAACATGGGTGTGTTTGGCCAAAGTAGTGATAGATAGCAGAGAAGCAACAGCGGAAAGCAGTAGCAAGAAACAGTAACGTTTATATTTTAGCGCTTTTGCTTGAGTAGATTTGTAAAACTAATGTTTAAACAAAATTTAAATCGCTACATGTTACTTGTTAATTGTGCTAGTTGGCTAGTTGCTTCACAACGTTTCAAAATGTCACGCACTAGAGATATCCAATGTAGTAAAAATAGAAGCTAAGCCCGGTAGACATCAAAATTGTATACTCATTTGATTTATATTCAAAATACCCGCAAAAGATACAGGTGACGATTGAGTAAATCAATTTTGGTCGTTAAAATATGATGTATAGACTAGGTTATACGTCGATCCATATGATGCAAAATTGAAGGTAAGGCCAATAGTGGTAACGACCTCCCCTGGTCGGTCTACCCATGAGCCCCCCCCCTTCCCCCCTCTTTATTTTTGCTTGGTTGGGCCGCTCAGGTGACCGAATGAGATGCAAAAGGTTGTGTGTGTGAGTGTTTTTTTAATTAGTTTTTATGGAGTATGTTTTTTGTTGTGACAGGGGTCGTCTTATTACGACAATACAGTCATGTGTTTGGCCTTAAAGAGAAAAGCTGATATAACATTGAAGTGACAAGATGACCCCGAAACCTGATGTCGCCATTACTATTAGTCTAACCACATCGATCACGACATTATTTTGATAAATGGTCCCCTATATATTCTTTTTGTTTCTGTTTTTATAAGCTAACTTATGACACTATGACCCGACATATGTCACATGGCAATCATATTTATATGAGTTGGACTTGTTATTTCATTGATTCCAAAAACACGATGAACTTATTATAATCACACACACAAAATAATCCAACGCAATATAAAGGATTCGACGATTTTGTAGGTGTACCAAAACAAGTTGTCAACTTGTCATATTCGTATTTCAATTTGAAGACATTGAATAATACACTATTTTAACATTATTATAAGTTTTAAATCTTGTATTATATAGCAACACTTATTCTTATTCTTCTAATATCCTTTGAGAGAAATAATAAAGTTTAGAGAAAACCAATTTACTATAAGCAAAACTTTGTTCACTATTGATTCAATCATATGGTATTTTGAAATCACTGATTAAACCAGGCAGTAAGAATACCTGCTTTCAAAGAGGGTGTGAAGGGTTCGAATTTAACGAGGAGAAAATTAATTTCCTTGTAGCCACAGAGGTTTACCTGCACCGACTCCAGGCTATCTAAAAGAGTTGTCGCTAGTCGGCTCTCAATGTCGATTCAGATTTCAGAAATACGGGTAAAAAAAACCACTACTTTAACTGATATGAAACATAGAGTAATTAAAACAAGCTAAATAACACAAATGCATTTCAATGATACTCAGCAAGATCGAATAAGTAATTTCGAATGTAGTTCAATTATACAAATGATTTGCACTTTATTACGATCATGTAAAACCGATGCCTTAAAATTTATTTCGGTTTTAGTTGAACTAAGTTCAAGTTTTCACTTCGTTTAGAGTTTCTACTTGCATGTAATAACAACCTATTAACAATACGTACACAACCACAAAACCTCAAAAAAGAAGAACATGACAACTTAAAATTCCATAATTACCATATATTTCACATGTTTAAGGAAGAACAAAATGAATGAAAGACTTGCCAGATCACTCTCGTAACAAATCGGGCTAGCTACGTACTGATCATCGTTGGAACGTATTGAACGAAAGACCCAAAACAGGTACTGCGAACGATGTTTCCATCATAAGTCTTTGTTGAAACGTCTCAAACGAACCACCCGCTTCTATAACATCTTTCAAAACCGAATAATAGTACTCTTTGAGCTTCTTCAAAGTGCATGCTTGTTTCATCTTCATCCATTTTATTCGTATCTTTCTAATCATTCTCACGAATATTTGTCTTCTCCCGCCTAGTCTAACGGTTTGCACCTTCTTCTTTCTCCTCCGTAACGGCCATATCCTCGGACGACTAGTTGTCCGAGATATGATGACCGTTGTGTTATCCATAACTCCGGTGTATGTAGTATGTTTTAACCAAATGTGAAAGTTAGGTTAGTATGGGATTTCATAATATAACGAATGTGTTCTCACATGGGGACCAGTTAACTTGCGTTATTGTGGGCCCATGTACATCTGTTTTATTTTAAACCATTGTTTTATGGAATTTAATTTCCACACAAGTTACATCAATATGTTTGGAGAACAAGTTAAGATGTCATATATATATAAAGCCGTCCATGAAATATAATCCACGTAAAGGTGTGACTTGGCGGAACACCTTGATCCCGGGTGTCTTCTGACACAACTACACAAGCCATTGTTCACCTCACAAGTAATAGCTCCAGCGACTCTCCTGACTCAGTGAGACATCAACTGGAGTGAGCACGAACCAAGACTCGAACCCATAACCTTTTATCCACAAAATCTTTCCAGTGGGTACCAACTGAGCAAAAGCCTTTTGGTCATCCATGAAATATAATAATATGGTTAATTTGTGATGGCCTACGTGTTTTGTACCAAAGATGTTCACGACAAATTTAGTTAATCACGGAATATTGGAATGTAGTAACGATATTGTAACGGAATATATATGTGTTTGGCATTTTCATATGTCAAAAAATGAGTGATGATAAAAGAGCATCGACATAATAAACAAGTCTGATCTGGTGATCTTATCATTTTTGAACACATGATATACACATGTATTTTACGAATAATCTTTAGGTTAACGAGTTAGGACTAGCTACACATCATTTTCCATAAAAAAAACGTGTTAGCAGACAATGGTTATTGAACTAAGCCTAGAAATTATCAATTTAACATTGTTTATAGAGTAGATAATATAAACAATACTACTCGATCTTCAAAGTTAGCAAAACAAGAAATTATCCATAGTAAGCTGAATAGTTGATAAAAATCATAAAATCATTAGCAAAGGAATATTTAGGAGTGTTCATCGGTTCCGTTTGAGTTTTTCGATTTATTCTGTTTGGTCGATTTTGTCAAATTCAGTTCGGTTACAAATTCAGTTAGGTTCAATTTCAGTTTTCGATTCTTGAGGATTACCCAATTTGTGAACACCCCTTAAAATATTGGCCTATATTGGCTGAGTTAATCTGCTAAATGGACTAAACCACTAGTAGATAAAGTAACTACTTATTGGGCTGGTATACATTAATGGCTTGGGAGTGTTGGGCCTGTAAACTATTCGGATAACTCATTACTCATCGACTATCAAATCATCTACTATTTTTTGGCTAATTAAATAGAGATAGAGATTAATACGAAGTCACATACTAGTGTGTTTCCGCTTTGGATTTTTATAGCCCCTTTACAAACAATGTCAGTCTTTGATTAAAAGTTAAACTCGTAAATTCGAGCGTTTTAGTAATTAGATGGACTGATGGAGTTCACTATCGATCTTTTACATGCACTACAACATTCACATGATTTTATATCGTATAGTAATCAAAGTATTGAAACATTTTATGATTTCATCTAACTTGAGCCATAAAATACTTATAGAAACATCAATCATTTGCATCAAATTTGAATAAATCATTAAATTCTACTGAAAAGATACAATAATAGTATTGACCAAACTTGCTTATTTACATAGAGAAGAGATCTAAGAAGAAGAAAAATTTGAAATGAGAAGAGTGAGAATAAATTTGAGCAGCACATTTCAAATGAGGGGTAAATTTAAAAGGAGATGCATCTGAAATGTGCGATTGTAGTTTCTTCTCACCCTTCTCATTTTATCCTTGCTCTATTTACATATTCACAGTTTTATACTCATTCTAAGACCGTTTAAATCAAATTAACCTCAACTCCTCAACAACAACAAAAACAACCACTCACAGACAAACAAATCCTCGTGAACCACATAGATTTTTGCCGCATAGTTGTCAAAAATAATGATCTATAAAAAATGAAATTTTTTGTTAAATATCTTATTTAATTAATCAATTATTTATATCAAACAAAATTTGTACACCTCATCAAAATATTCACAACAAAATAACAAAAAGTTCAAAAGGCATGAAGAAAGATAAAAACACACACCAATAAGGAGCAATGTTTTCAAACCCGGGTTGACCCGGCCGGGTCAACCGGTTGGACCGGTACCCGGTCAAAAAACGGGTCAAAAAAACCCAGGTTTCTAAAACCGGGTCAACCGGTTAGACCCGCCGGGTTTTGAGTGACCCGGGTCAACCCGGGTTTTGAAACCCGGCTGGGTTTAGATTTTCTCATTTTTTTTTTTTTTTTTAATTTTGACTATTTATTTTTTTTTTCCATTATTAAGGTGCTATTTTTGTTTGATATGACTTTCTTATGGTGTATATTCACTCATATTTGTGATTAGTTTCCACTTATTAGATTGAATTCGGTTCTGATATACAAAGCGCTTAGCATGATTAAGGAGTTTAGGACCCCTGTGCTTGAACCTTAAGGTTATTTTTTGTTTTAAATGGCACTGAAAGCTTGTGCTATTTACTGCATTTTGATGTTTAGGTTCATTCATTTTGGATTAGTATTAGGCTATTATGAAAATGGATTTTTAGAAATGTGCATAAAACCGGGTCTAACCGGGTTGACCCGGCGGTCGAACCGGTTGACCCGGTGACCCGCTGACCCGGTGACTCGGGCGGGTCGATCCCATACCCGGGTTTCAAAACATTGATAAGGAGTAATATACTCAATGCTAAGGTAACAAATTTCTATATTGTTTGTTTGCATTACTGAACTTATAATTTAGATTGCTTTCCATATTTTTAAAGTTACTCAATGCATATTTTTGATATTTTTGATAGTTAAGAAATATAAACATCTTGTTTTAACAAATTGAATAATGTTAACGTCAAAATGTCATATTTCATAAGTTCAGTACACCAAATGAATAAAATGAAAATTTAGTAACATATTTGTATATTAACCCCACATNTCTATAATTTCAGTGTTTATACGAGTGAGTAACTTGAACGCATATATTTTGAATAATTTAAGTAACATAAATGTCGACATGTCGTGTATTACAAGTTCAACGACCCAAATGTCATGTTTCATATGTCCAGTAACCCAAATAGAGAAAATAAAAGTTCGTTAGGGGTGAGCATCGAGTCGTAACCGACCCGTCCCGACCCGAGCCCGACCCATCCCGAAACCGACAATCATGGAAATCCCTAACCGAATCCCGACCCGAGTACATCCAGAGTCTCGACCCGAGTCCCGACTAGTGTGGTTTTCTTTGTGTTTTGTCGGTTTATCCCGAGTCCCGACTTCCTGGAAATCCCAACCCGAGTCCCGACCCGAGTATAGCTCGGTTTATGTCGGTCGGGGTCGGTCGGTGTCGGTTTTTGTCAGTTTTCGGTCGGTTTTGCACACCCCTAAAGTTCATTATCTTAAGCGATTTCTAAAAAAAAGTTTAGTAACGTATCTGTATATGTATTAAAAAAAAACAAGGACCAAATAAATAAACTAACCAATACTTAAAGGACCACAGTAACAAATCACCATCTCTATAAATAAAAAAAAAAATATCTAACCACCCACCACAATCACAATCACAGTTATAATAACCCTAACTAACTAACAAGCAATGGATTCCGACGTATCAATGGTTGACACGTCAGCATCTTCTTCCTCCTCATCATCAGCATCAAAGAAAGGAAAACGTTTCGAGATCAAAAAGTGGAACGCCGTTTCTCTTTGGGCCTGGGGTCAGTTTTTTATAAATCTAATTTTATAAAAATTAAATAATGATGATGACGTCACTCTAACTGAATTTGATTTTGATTATGCAGATATTGTGGTTGATAACTGTGCGATTTGTAGGAATCACATCATGGATCTCTGTTAGTGTTACTACTTTTTTTTTTTTTTTTTTTTTTTTTTTTTTTTTTTTTTTTTTTTTTTTTTTTTTATAATTTTTTTTTT